>JAMPIV010010723.1:0-21671 GCA_024509875.1 Oreohelix idahoensis
AGCCTATTTTCAGGAGGATTTTAAAGAGTCCATCCCTACTAACCAGGTCGAATGCCTTTGTGAGGTCTATAAAGGCGATATATAATGGTCTTTTCTGCTCTCTTGATTTTTCCTGAAGCTGGCGGAGAGAGAAGATCATGTCTGTTGTTGATCTGCCAGCTCGGAATCCACACTGTGACTCTGGATATATGCGCTCAGCTAACTTGTGTAGTCGCCTTAAGATGACTTTGGCAAAAACCTTACCAACAATACTAAGAAGAGAGATGCCTCTGTAGTTATTGCAATCACTTCTGTCTCCTTTATTTTTATACAGTGTTACAATCTTGGCATCTCGCATGTCTTGAGGAATAGTTGTCTCTTCCCAGCACTGGCACAGCATCCTATGCAGGGGATGTAATAGCGTGCTCTTACAGCATTTGATTAAATCAGGAGGAATCCCATCACTGCCTGGTGCTTTGCCAGAGGCCAAGCTATCAATGGCCTTGCTGAGTTCCTCTAATGTTGGTTCGGCATCCAGCTCCTCCATAGTTGGCAGACTGTTGACACCATCAAGGGCTGCAGGCGTAACGGTATTGTCTCTAGCGTAAAGCTCAGAGTAGTGCTCGACCCACCTCTCCATCTGCTTACCCTTATCGGTTAGCTTCTCTCCGCTGATGGTTTTTAGCGGTGCCGTCTTACTTTTATGGGGGCCAAGTGCTTTCTTTATACCGTCATACATTTGTCTAATGTTGCCTGTTTGCGCTGCGATCTGGATGCTCTCACTGAGCTGGAGCCAGTAGTCATTTGCACAGCGTCGAGCAGTTTGTTGAACTTTGCTTCTCGTAGCCCTCAGGATCTGTAGGGTTCTGGCACTCGGTGAACGTTTGTATTCATTCATAGCACTGCGCTTAGCTTCAATGACAGGTGCCATCACATCTGATGAAGCATCAAACCAGTCATTTGACTTTGCTGTTTTCTTACCAAAGGTGGCAAGTGCAGTACTTTGAATGGTGTTCCGTAGATGCTCCCAGTTCTCTGTAATAGTATCACCATGCTGAGGGCTACTGAGCACTTTCTCGAAGGTCGCAGTGAATTGAGCGATCATGAAAGGGTCTGACATCTTGCTGGTATCAATGCGTGGTTTCCCTTCATGTCTGACACGATAGAGTTTTCTTGGTTGTGCTCTGATTTTGCAGCAAACCAAGGAGTGATCTGTATCACAGTCTGCACTATGGTACGAGCGCGTGGAGAGCACAGACCTGAGGAGTGGCCTTCTGACGAGAATCAGGTCAAGTTGGTGCCAGTGCTTGGATCGTGGGTGTCTCCATGACACCTTATGCTGGGGTTTTGTCTGAAAGTAGGTGTTGGTCACGCAGAGGTCATGGTGGACGCACAACTCTAAGAGCCGTTGTCCATTTTCATTCATCTTGCCAATACCAAACCTGCCCAGACATGAAGGCCATGAAACATTATCGGCACCCACTCTAGCGTTAAAGTCACCAAGGAGAACAAGCTGTTCTTGCCTAGGTATGCTTTTGATAATTGCTGTTAGATTCTCGTAGAACTCATCTTTAGCTTCTGAGGCAGAGTACAGAGTAGGAGCATACACACTGACAAGGGTGATGGGACCTGTGCTAGTTTGCAGGCGGAGCGTTAACAGGCGTTCTGATCCATTCTCGCCTGGTTCAACCATTTTAGTTAGCAATTTTTTGACCGCAAAACCTACTCCGTGTTCTCTAGCTTTATTAAGATCTTTCCCTTGCCAATAAAATGTGTAGTCCTTCTCGCTCACCGTTCCAGAGCCCGCCAGGCGCGTTTCCTGAAGTGCAGCTATATCCACCTGAAGTCGTTTAAGCTCATCATTAATTATGGCTGTCTTCCTTACATCGTTTACATCCTGTAGGTTTTCGGATAGTCCAGTCAACATAGTCCGGACGTTCCAGCATCCCAATCTGAGAGTTTGCTTATTTCTATTTTTTCGATAATTGCTTGGTGCAAAATTTTCTGTCCACAGTTCGGGTTTGACCCTAATCCCCATGCACCCAATGAAAGGGGGATAGCAGACAGTGGCGGGACAACACCTTATTGACTGGGGGCTGCCCAGCTTGAAGCGGGCGGTAGCTGTCCAGTGAGATCCTAGAACCTCTCCCACTGTCGGAAGTAGCCCCTGGCGCCATGCCCTACGCCAATTGGGCAAAATGCTTATAACCGGTAACTGCTACTTCCCGTGTTTTGCCGACACCTATAGGGTGAAGCTGGAGTGTCCTCTACAGGGCGCGAGCTTGGGCACAGTTATATGGAGATCAAGCTGTTTCCCATGCAGCATGTTCCCCCTCTCCACACAGCCGGTAGATCCAAAGGAACGGCAGTAGCCGATACAGTTTGGTACCAGCCATGTCGCAGGAGTTGCCAGAATAATGTCGAATCGACATTAGACTGCCTTAGGGACTCCGACTCCGGATTTATCCTCAGGGTTTACTCCCGAAGCCAATTCCATAAATGGATATTCCCGCAATGCAGCGGTGGTTTGAATTCAGAGTTCCTTCTCTTAGATAAGCTACCAACCAAGGATCACGAGCCCTATCTGCCCGAAGCTGCTGGTTTTAAGGCGCCAGTCGCTCGCCTTTGCCCCTTCTCCCGTCAGTGGAAACAGTTCCGCCGGGCTCAAATTGAGCCACACGTGAAGGCCGGGAGCTGGACTTGGTTGTCAGAGGCTGTTTGAGGCGCGTGCCATAGAAGTATTTTTATCTGCAGTGAGAGCTTATCCTCACTACAGCTCCCGGCAATAACAACCTTTGGAACAATAAAGATATATTGGTCCGATGGTGTTTCGCCGCTGGTGGTCAAGACACTCTATGGCATGATGACAAAAAAACTTTAGGGAAATGATACTCCTCGGCTGTTCAATGAAGTGATGGCAGAGTATGACAGTGAGTGTTCTTTAGGGGGGTAATCCAGTAGGAAACCGTTTACTGTCATGTGTAAAAATTAGTGATATAAATTCTGTCACAGCAGATCAGTAATATTTATGGAATGACTTCTGGCAATTGTTCTTCTCCAGTTATACTTTAAAATGGCTTATGTTAGAGTTCTTGGTTTTACTACTCTCGTTGATGGAGCGGTGGACCACATAGGGGTTGCAACACGAAGATTTAACCACAGTAATCGCTGGATGGTGTAATAGCCAAAGTCAGTAAGATCATAATCAACGCAAGGACGCAAAGGTATGACCAGCCTAGAAAATAGATAAACATGTAATCATAATATAAATCATATCCTGACACGCGTTATTTATTAGGTAAGACTATTTTAATCACTCCGGTATTTAATTATAATATGTATTTAAGAAAAACCCGCGAGTGTCTAGTTTATCTTAGCGGTTTAACACGCGCGATATGAACACTAGTCGTTTAGAAAATTACACACATATGATAATTAAATTGCGTTACATCAATTATCAATCACCTAGCGGCTTATAAATTATTTAACCATCTATTACTTGGGAAATAGCGAGTAATCAAATTTTCGTTATAGCTGGAGAATTTTGCTATAGGTTTATTTAATACGTTTCAATTAACTCAAAAATCCCAGTGAAATATAATGAAACTCAAACCATTAAATCACTTGATGCTAATAACTATATATTTACCGCAAACCAAGAAACTGAAATAAATCTCCATGTATTTCTATAGGAAATCCAGATAAAGAAGACTCCAAAAATGAGCGCTAGACCATTCAAGAAATCCTGGAGCAAACTGATAATGAGTTTCAGGAGACTGCGCATATATACTGAATCGGTCAGATCTCGCCGATATCTGTCAAAAATCGCACCCAGAGCAAATTTTTTCCTCAATTTTCTGAATGAAAGGATTTTACACACCTTTTTGCCGACCAGATGACCGCTTCAGCACAGATATTTCCCCGTGAGGGGGGGGGGGGGGGTTCTCTTTCTGATCAGCTAGTTACCTGGTGACTCTACATCAAAAGGCTTTGATCTTCAGTGGTCGACGGGCTGTCTAGGGAAATTCAAACAGTTCTCCCTTCACCGTGTTTCAGGTACAGTGGTCGACGCCCTGGCCCACCCCCTTTATGAAGGAATGACAGAGATATGAATAGTTGGATTATTAGTGCTTGAAACAAAGACAAGAGGCATGGCTAAACTAAGAATAGGACAGTTGGCAATAGAGAGACCTGGCTTCCACGTGTTTACTGTGCATGCTTAATTAGCAAGCGAGGGAAACACGTGTTTACTGTGCATGCTTAATTAGCCAGCGAGGGAAATCCACGTTCGATCGCTGCTTGAACCCAAATAGTGAGGGGCCCCGATGAGAATAAAGTGGATTGATGAGAATAAAGTGGATCGATCAGGGTGCTAATTTTTCGTCTGTCACACTTCCCCTCGGCCGAAACAACTTCTGATCTACGCTGTAGGCTATAACTTGGAAAAGGCTATTTCAGAATAGAAGAACCTTACTGGTTTTCTTCCGGTGATTAGAGATGGTGGTTCCATTGTTGTTTTTCCGGTGATTCTAAATCTATCGTGCAAAAGCTTTCTGCAGGGAAGTTAATTTGTTTGTTTAAATTTTTTTTAAGAATTATTATTATTTTTGTATTTCATAAGAATATTGATTAATTAAGATGGGTTATCACTTAGTTTTAATTTTATAATTACTTTTGCATCCGCGACTTTCCATGTTTTAAAAGTCAAAGGCGCCATTTTTGAATTTGAAATTTTCGTTACTTACAAATCTACTTTATATTATACTTTGTATTTAAAGTTAAATAAGGGAAATTATTCTGACAGACATGCCGGCTGTTACAAGATTGAAAACAGGTAGTATCTCCGGAAAATCATGGGCTGAAATAGTACAAGCTGACTCACAGAATGATGATCAAGGGGAAATCAGGAATACAAATAGAGAAAAGGAAGGACGCAAGATACAAGCTTCAAAGGAAACAATTAAGAAAAAAGGAACTGTCAGAGTAAAATTATAGAGAAAACCAATCATCTGAACATTGATTCAAAGAATACGGGTGTTGAGAACCATATGAAAGACCAACAAATCAATAGTACCACTCATAAAGTTGAACAAAACCTCCCAAGGTTAAGGATTTTTGAAATCAGTGGCAAAGTGGTAAGTATTAGAGCATTACCAGACAGTAAGATCATCAATGTACTAGAGACAGTTATAGAATGTTTAAACATTCTAAAGTAATATTTGCAATTCAAGAGACTAATCTTAATCCAAGTCAACGTTTTACCATCCCTGAATATAAAGTCTTTCGAAATGATAGGACAGAAACTCTAAAAGGTGGAGGTGGAGCATTTCTAGTTAATAAAACATATGTAATAACTGACTGGGAATCATTTAGAACAGAAAATTTTGAAGGAATAACTATAACAGTGTCTACTGAGTTAGGAGAAATAAAAAAAGTTAACCTTTACTGTTCAAGTGGAAACATAAACGAAAGAATATCTCAGACGTGAATAAAAGAATAAACAACAGAACTATCATAGTGGGAAACTTCAATGCTCATTATACAGCTTGGGGAGGCAATGTAATAGTCAAATCAGTGAAACTACTGTTGGACTTCATTGAAAACAATGAACTAATAATACCGGTACTGAATGATGGATCAGTAACAAGAATTAACCCTTGTGCAAATCAGCAAGACACAGCCATTGATATAAGCATTGTAACACCAAATCTTGCTAATGCAAAATTTGAAGTTATTGGGGATATGGTGGGTTTTGATGTTATTTACTAAAATATTACTTGTCTACAGAGTGAGGTCAGCTATGCAAGCCCCTGAGTCTAATAGTTGAAGAAGCTTGTTCTCAGGGTACCTGACTGCTACCACCCTACGACCTCAATCTGCGATATATTTTGATCCTACTTATATGTTAAGGTGTCTGGTTGTTATCTGGCTAGATGTCTAGGGTAATGTGATGTAAAGATAATAACAACAACCACTAGTATAATTCAATGAAAAAGGATTAAATAAATCAGTATTTAAATTTTAAGTAACAATTTTTTACAATTTTAATTTTCTGTACCTCAATTTCTTGGGTACAGAAATGTTTAAAACTTAAATTGAATGGATATCTTCTTCTTCTTCTTCTTCGATCCTTAACCACCGACCGTCAAAGCAGTCAGTGGCCATCACGCCTAGTGGCGTCTTGTAGGGCAACAACAAATTGATTCCACTTTGCACGGTCGGTGGCCATCCTTCGTACAGTGCCCCAACTCTGGTTCATTCTTTGCATCTCAGCCTCCACAGTCCTCCGCCAAGTTGTTTTTGGTCGGCCTCTCTTTCGCTTTCCTTCAGGGGTCCAAAGCATAGCTGTTCTTGTGATGGCATCGGGGTCTCTTCTGAGGACATGACCAACCCAGCTCCAGCGTCTGCCAGCTATGATGGTGTGCATGTCCTCTTGCTTGCTACGAGTAAGCAGATCACCAACCAAGATCTGCCAAGATCTGAATGGATATATATTTACATGACGGTGTACTCTCCATAGAAAAAAAAAAAAAAAAAAAAAAGCGAGTTGCGTGATACTGTGGTTTCCGGTGCGCCTTCTGGCCCAGTATCTATGACTTTAGCACCTGTTCAACGGGAGAGTGGGCTCATCCCTGATCTGTTTATGTTCCCAGTAGTAGACTATTCGCAAGCAGCCTGGGGGTGTCACTGCTCTGCGCGGACCTTGTTTACCGAGGTGGCGTCCGAGCTCGTATGGTGAAAATATGGTTGTGTTATCTTCAAAATAGCCCTGTCTTTCCCATGGCTTTTCTGCCATCCTGCAACTTTGAGTTAGGGAGTTCTGAGCTCCAGTCTCTTTCCCAGGCATTTTATCCTGGCCTGGCACGCATACAGAGGACCCCACTTCTGGTTCTAAGTTAGCAGTTGGGGATAGGTGGGGTAGCACACTGTGCATTCCCCGTCATCCAGGGGGCTCTCCAACTATGCAGAGCTTGCACAATGCTGTGCTCTGGTTCTGGGCTCTCCCAAGGAATCCTCACGTCCTGCACAGAGCCACTTCCAGATACCCACCACCTGCCAACCCTCCATTGTAGAAATCTCCTGCATGCGGCCATCCAGTCAAGAGCCAGTATTAAGTCTGGTGCCCAAGTGATCCCCCCAAGCTCAGTGTGCAATGCTGGGTTCTCATCATGCTGCAACACAGGGGGGATTGTGATGCTCAGCCATCTCTCTCAACTCTGCACCGATAAGTGACAT
Organism: Oreohelix idahoensis; assembly: GCA_024509875.1. Classification (NCBI taxonomy): domain Eukaryota; kingdom Metazoa; phylum Mollusca; class Gastropoda; order Stylommatophora; family Oreohelicidae; genus Oreohelix; species Oreohelix idahoensis. Next base: position 7,216 of record JAMPIV010010723.1, read on the forward strand.
CGGGGACTTAACTGTGCCTCAGTACTGGGAGGCCCCGTTTCCGGGTACACCACACACAGCTAATTGAGGCAACGGTCGCCGTGGGTGTGTCTTCAGTGGGGAAGTTGTGGAATCTTCCTGTCCATGTTCTTGCACATCCTAACACTGCCCGCAAGACATCGGAGGTTTGGAGAGTGGCCTTCTCTGCTTTTTTGAGCCGGGGTGGGCTCCCCGGGCAAGTCTCGATGGGGATCGGGACGTGTCCACGCGCCAGTGGGCCCAGCATCGGCCGCATCTGATGGAGGACTTGCTCTGCCAGGTTTGATGTGGATTTCCTACCGCCCCGGGTAGAAGCCAGAAGTGTACTGTGCCAGCTCTGGGGGAGATAAAGGGGGTGTTTCTGCGTCTCCTTGTGATACGTAGCCAAGGTAGGGCTCACAGTGCTCTTTCCCCGCCACCAAATTGCCTGCTGGTTACGCCGAGTTCTCCGAGGCTCTAGGCATGTGACCAAGAGTTGAAGGCAATAGGATCGTCAAGTCCTGAGTCTCTGTGCCTGTACGATGGGTTCCGATCTTCAGGGAGCAGTCCACACTCGTTCCCACTCCCAAGACTTGTTCAGTATCCATCTGGCTCCTTCCCACCCACAGAGGGCGTGTACGGTGTAGTGCACCGGTTTTATTATCGAGGTTTGCTCCTCTAGATCCGTTGTGTTTAGCCTGAGGATTCGCACCCTCAGTTACCAGGACTACCTCGAGGAGGGTGTGGCTCTTCACCACGCACAACGATCTTGGGGTATGAGAGGTTTTGCTAGGCCAAGAGACTAACACCGCAATGGTCGCTCCTTTCATGAACAAGAATTCACTAGGCCTAGGGTGAAGCAAGGGGGGAAACCCACTACCCACAACACCAGCACATCATACCCCCTGTCTGTAAAGACTTTGCCCCTATATTTACATAAATGTGAATCAACTCAAAAGACTACTTGTCTCTTTATATCATATAAATGTCTGTGACTTGAAATGTCCTGATGAAGCACTCAAATACGGTATATATATATATATATATATATATATATATATATATATATATATATATATATATATATATATATATATATATATATATATATATATATATATATATATATATATATATATATGTCACTATTAGGAGGAACGAAAGTGTTCATCACTTTAAGAACTCTGTGTTGATTTTAATAATGGAGAGATTATGTCAGGTGAAAACACATGAACCCATATATGGTTCTTATCTGAAATTCCAGGATCACTGTGGTTTTTCTTCCAACACGATAGTAGACACGACTGCAAACTATAGACACTTGCAGCAATCTTCAAAGTCTTGGGGCAATCATATGATTCTTGCCCCCCTCGTGTAGATACAATAAGTATGTTATGGCTCACTGAAGGTTTCAGCATGGAACCCTAAAATTAAGAGGATTAAGGCCTCTTCAGTATTTCAAACATATCTCTCCTTCCCTAACCAACTAAACATTTTCAACAGGTTCAAAATCAGTATCAATGGCTACATAAACAGCTATCGTTCCTATCTGATGGGGTGACAGATTCATACTCAAGTAAATTTCAATCAGCAGTTTGATACATTCCTTCCATAGGAAAGTTATAGTTAATTTATGAAGTCATGTGAAAACACGGTGACTTTCTCAAGACGGCCTGTGGTTTTCGGGTCTACCAATTATAATAATGTCATATTTTATTTCCATCTATATCTTTTCATTCTCTCCCAAAGTGTAAGAAAGCCTGCCTGGCTTTTAACAGAAATAGTAATCTTCTCTACTATCACTTGTGGCATACACAAAGTGTTGTGTTTGGCGCCTTTCTGGTTTAGCCTCTACCCATCAATAATGCATACACATTCAATAATACAAATACATATTCAATAGTAAGGTTTACATAAATATTCATCTTACCGCATCAATGAAATAATGCACAATTTGTAGGTTAACCGGCGATCAAAGGACACACACAGATCGCCACTGATACAGAACAGCGAAGGCACTGGTCATGAATCCCTTGCTTCTGATGATAACCCTACTAGTAAATATTTTTCTTCGAGTGGCAACTAATGCTGGTTTCAAATCGTTTTTATCACTACTGTTAGTCTATTTTGCTACAGCCAATCGAATTATGTTATGCCCCACTTGTCTTTTTTTCAAAAATAAATTACACTTTCAAAATAAGCGTCCCCCTTTTTCTATCGTTCTGTTAAAAACTAAGCAATGCGTTTGAATTTCATTCGACAATACAAATCTACAGGAAATGAGAGCTTGTCTGTGTGTTTTTCACTACAGTCTCGCTATCTAAGTGTTTATACATTCAAACTGTTATCCTAGTTAACGGGGTGGTAAGTTGTTTGTCCTAAGGAAAATTCTCCGAATCTTTTGGCCAGGCGCCATCAGCGGCCGAGAGCTACTTGTTCGGAGTGGCCGGGAGGGCATGCGCGCCATCGTGGCTGGCGGGCACTGGGGTTGGGTTGGCCGTGTCCTCAGGGGGGACCCTGGTGCCATCGCGGGGGCAGCTGTGCTATGGACCTCCGAGGGAAAGCGAAAGAGAGGCCGACCGAAAACAACTTGGCGGAGAGCTGTGGAGGCTGAGATGCGGGGAGTGAACCACGGTTGGGGCACTGTGCGAAGGATGGCCGCCGACCGAGCAGGGTGGAATCAATTTGTTGCTGCCCTACAAGACGCCACCAGGCGTGATGGCCGCTGACTGCTTTGACGGTTGGCGGTTATGGATCAAAGAAGAAGAAGAAGTTGTAATGGCTTTGCACCGTTTTCTCAAAATCTGCCAGCAACACAGTCTCGCACGCTCGTTAGTAAGCGATGCCTAGTACCACGGTCTCATGTCGTTCTATTAATAATTTCTCTCCCTCCGTCACTCCTCCGTTTTGTCTCTCACTCTTTCTTGGAACGAACACGCCTTAGTTGTCAAAATGTTATATTTACGGAGTATGAAAAGCTTGTACTATTGAAAGATGGTAACATTCACTTTGCGTTAAGGTTTTCTCAAAACCTGCGCGACTGAGGGCGATGGCGAAGGCGATTGAGCGCAACTGTTCTATTTTGTTTCTATAGTATTTGGGTTTATAATCTATAATATTTTAACTATTTGATCGGGATATCAAGGATCTTACTACAGGGGATACAAATTCGGATCATTTACCCATTGAAATAACACTAAAAGATAATTACAAACCTAACAAACTGGTAGAAAAACAAATTTTAGTATAATAAAGCCAGTTGGGTAGCTTTTCATGTAGAAATGGAAGAGATAAAAATGAATAATATAGAAAATGAAAATATAGATGTATTTGCAGATAATCTCAGAAAAGAAATATTGCTAATAGCTGTTAAACTTATACTCATACCAAATGCATATATGCTAGAACACATAATTCCACACCGCATTAAGGAAACAAACAAAGAATGATGTGGTGGGTTGATATGAATTAAATATATATTATGTGTAGCAGATGTGAAGTCAGCTATGCAGGCCCCTGAGGAAGTATAAATTCTTAATCTAATGTCACGGAACCTGTCTTGCTTCCACCAATGACTACCACCCGCTATGTATATTATCCTCAATTTATATGTTATGATGTATGGGTGTTGTGTAGCTATGTGTCTAGGGTATATGCAATGTATGTGAAGAAAATAACAACAACCACACTTTAAGGTTAATAAACAATTAAGTAAACAACTCCCTATTGACTTTTGGTCTGAAATTTTTTTTACAAATGTATTAATTATAATTTAGTTGATTCATAAAAGATTAAACGTCAAGATATATTTACACACAAACTAGTTTAACTATTAGAGTCTATTATTTCCTGAACTAGGAATTGTTCTTAGTGTAATACTCTATTCCAAACTTAAGCACATATTTGGGGAATCAATAATGTCATCATGCTTTAAAAATCTTGTTGATATAATCGGTGGTGGAGGATAAGTCATTGAATCAACAAGGCCCCAAAACACAAGGCCTTATCTGTAGATATGTATAGAAAATTCTGCGATGTCCTGGTTATAAGTCTTCCTGCTCACAGCACTGCTCAGCTTTCAGGATTCAAGATAAGGTAGGGCCCTCAAATCGTATGGCCTCTAACAGGTACCAGGGTTGAACAACAACGTGACTATGGCTCACTTCAGTTTCTCACCCAGAAACTCTGGAAGTAGAGGATTAATTTCCCTCAAAATCATATTCTGACCTATCTCCGTTCTTAACAGGTGTACAGGTATCAACAGATCAAAAATCAGAAAATAATACATATATAATTATTGTCCCCATCTGGTAGAGTGCTCTATTATCATTAAATATCTCAAACATATGTTTTTACACCTTCCTAGTCCTAATACAATATCATAATTTCATAAATACATTCAGATAATAACATGTATTACATAAAGATGGCCAGTGATTTTCTGGCTAAAACTCAAACATTATTCATTAAAATCTTTTCCCTTATTAATTTCTTTTTAATCCCACAATGTCCGAAGCCTGTCTGGCTTTTCTACAAAGGACAATATCTTTCTTAGCAACTCGGTGATACAACACAAAGTTTGATGTTTGCTTCCCTCTTTATATATATATATATATTCTCTTTTATATCCCAAAGTACAAGTAAAGCTGTAGGGCTTTTACATGAAACTATAAGATTATCTAACCCCATTTAATGACTTTACGTAACATGTTGAAATGGCACTTGTACGACTGGGACTCTCCCCTTCAAATATTCATTCTTAATCAATATGGCAAACACATTTTCAAATACAATAATAATTATATAAATGTTGGTCTTACCGAAATATCGAATTTTTTTCACTATGTAAGTTAATTACAGGCCATAAATGGTCACACAGAATCTCCTGCTGACTATCAGAACAGCGAAGGCATATGAGCACAACTTGTCTGTATACGTCAATAACTTTACATGTGAAAGTTTAATTTGAAAGGGGCAAGGAACGCTCGTCTTTCTGAGTATTTATTTCCATTTCTTAGTTATGCTAAGCAACCAATCAGGAGACTTCCGTTCCTACGCGTCTTTTTTTGAAAAGTTAACCTAATATTTTTCTCAAATCAGGAGACACCCCTTTCTCTCCCCTCAATATGATAGCGTCAGTAAAGAATCCCTCTACCCGTCGATATATGTCTTCATTCTACCATATCGCTAGTATTATCTAAGTCATTTTAATATAGAACGATAATATTTACTTGTCTACCGTTTGTCATCTAATGCATAAGGTTTCACACTTCTGGCTATCATTTTTACCATTTTCGTCTTTCCTTTATATGTATTCAAATAACATATCTTTCTTTCTACATTAAGCTAATATAGTTAGACTAACGCATATTATATATTTAATAACTAATTAGTAGCATTTTAATCGTCATTTTTAGTCTTTATTTTTCCTATCGTTCGATTTGGACAGTTAGTTTCAGTTTCAGAATTCAAACGGGGTCTATGCATTTCCCCCTCTCTCTCTCTCGCCTTTTTCCAAGAAATACACGATTTCTAACGACACTAACATTCACGCGTGCGTGGTGGTTAAAGGCTTGCAAGTCTGTGACGTCACATTGGCATTTATTCAACTATCGGTGTTTTAAGCGTTAACTCTTTAGAAACCGAGAAATAAAACTAGTATTTTGGTGGCACGATGATTACTATGTTATTTTATACCTACAAACAACTATATGTTATTTTATTCTTATAAAAGTGGGCACTAGTCTTACAACTGGGGGGAATTTGCGAGACCATATGTGGGCGTGTTGTACATACAGATTGTATTTTACGACAAATGAACATTGAAACAAAAACCCAGTACCATGGTGGACAGTTAGATGTACAGAAATTCAAAAACAAAGAAAACAAGCTCTACAAGAATATAGAAAGAATAGATCTGAAGATAATTTAGATGTTTATAAGAACATAAGAAATGAATCAAACAGAATAATACTAAAAGCAAAAGAAAATCATTGGAGAAATTTCTGCCAAACACTGAACCCTGCAAATAACTCTACAACAGATGTGTGGAATAGGTTAAAAGCCATTAAAGGCGGAACTAAACATATGATAATACCTCATATAAAAAGACCTGAAAGGGCAGAGACTGACTGGCAGAAAGCAGAGGTGCAGGCCAGGTACTACCACAGAGTTAGTTCTAAGGAAAATCTAGGACAGGCTGAAGTCACAGAAGAGCAACACTTCTTAAAAAACTCAGTAAAGAAGTACCTTATAATACTGAAAATTTATCATATTTAAATGCAAATATTACAATGGAAGAAGTTGAAAATACAATAACGGACAAAAAACAAAAACAAAAAAGAAATCAGCAGGGCATGACATCTTGAGCTATAAAATCTGGAAACACATACCAAAATGTACCATAGAAATTATAATATCCCTTTTTAACAAAATTTGGAATACAGAAAAAATTCCCACAACATGGAAAACTAGATACCGGTACCCTACGGGATGGAAGTGTATGGAGGAAATTGTCCATCTGGGTACATTAATTACATCAATTAATAACAGTTATGAATACAAGCCAGTGATTCCACCCTGGGAGATCAACAGAAACGGACTACCACCTAGCAGAAATACTTAAGACAACAAATAATATAGAAAATATAAAAAACACAGCCAATAAATATATACAACAAATATCAAAAGACAGCATTACTGTGTACACAGATGGATCCAAGGGAGAGGATGGCAAATTGGGGACAGGAATATATATTCCAATATGGAAAATGGCAAAAGAATATAGCATCACGGAAAATACATTCATTTTCACTGCAGAGATGATGGCAATACTAAAAGCACTAGAAATATTCTCTAATAATCCTCCCAAAAAAACTAACAGTTTTAACTGACTCTCTTTCAACAATTAAAGCACTTAGAAACTTACGAGAATGTAGTAGACCTGATATAGCAGAGGAGATATTTCTGGCTACTACATACTTATATTCCAAAGGATGTTCAGTCTTAATTGCTTGGATACCTTCACATGTTGGCATAGAGGGAAATGAAAAGGCAGATAAAGAAGCCAAGAAAGGTAGATCTGATAAAAATCTAATAAATGTAGGGACGAGTAAATCAGAAATTAAGAGCTTAATTAAAAATTTAATAAGAGATGAATGGAAAGCAGAGTGAGATAAAAATCTGAAAGGAAGACATGCATATAAGTTGTTCAAGGCTCCAACAAGAAAATGTCAGATATCTGAGGGAATTGAAAATTCCCAGTAATAAGAAACTTCTCAGACTACAGCTGGGAAAAGGCTATTTCAGAATAGAAGAACCTTACTGTGCGGTTGTGACCGTACGTTCGTCATTTCAGGTAATTATAACTGAAACAGAACATAGTTTGGGTAATAAAATTAGATAGAAAAATAAACTGCTATTTTAATGAAAACAGACTATATTCGTAACTTAGATAAAAAAAATACAGTAAAGGGAAAGGAGCAACGGTGGAAAATTGCGTTTGGCAGATTCTTGACCAATCGTTGAGCTGAAAATAACTAGAGCACGCACGCTCCCGAGCCTAGCTGAAATCCCGGCTAAGTTAGATGCAGAAAGAATGTGAGACCACCCAGACGCATAAGTGTTAGCTAGTCAAAGACTGTGTATAACTGATTTGTTAGTCAGTTATAATCATGCGGTTGTGCATTACTACAGTTCTTAACATTCTGAGTTATTTAGTGAAATACAGTAAGTAGAGTGCTCGCTATTCATTGCTTTTAAAGAATGTTTTCAGCAGAACTTAGAATCCTTGATGAAACTCATACCCCTTCACGAGAGGAAATGCGTGATAATCTATAAGTCACAGAAGGAACTGAAACCCCTATCAGAGTGAATATGCATTGAATATGTTTGCCAAGGATATTAGGAGAAAATTTGTACAGGGTGATTTAATTCTCCATTGAACCAGATTAAAACTTTATTCTCGTCTCCCCCTATCTTAAGGTTACCTACTACTGATAAGACTTTTGTTCTTCGTAGTGATGCCTCATCCACTGGGATCGGAGCGGCACTAATGCAGGAGTATTCAGAAACTCTGCATCCGGTAATGTATATCTCTAGGAAATTGAATGCGGCAGAAAGGAATTACTCGGTTCTAGACCGTGAATTGTTGGCTATGGTATGGTCAATCCTTTAGTTACAAAGATTCCTTCTTGGCGCGCATTTCATTGTGGAAACCGACCAAAAAGCTCTTACAGCTATTCAGAGTAAGAACTTGAAGATCTCGAGATTCACTTGATATGCCATTGCTCTTCAACCCTTTCATTTCACGGTACGAGCTATCCGTGGTTCGGATAATGTGATGGCAGACATTCTGTCCAGATGCCTACATGATTCCACTTAACTATTGTGTCTTAGATTTCCTGATACACTTTGAGATTTATAACAGTTCTTTACTACAACTATATATCAGCACATCTGTTCTCACTTTACGTGAATTCATGGTATTATGTTGTGTGATTTTTCTTTCTCTGTTACTGTCTTGGGTATAACAGAGGCAGGTTTAGTGCTCACAATATAATGGTCGAAATTTCACTCGGCCACAGTTTATAGTTAAGAACGTATGTTTGATTACTGTATATTAGAAAATCGAACGGTTATCAAATAGAATTATGTTATTTGTATTTTCTCAGCAAATCTTTGATGTTGTGGGAGAATCTGTGCATTTTGCCAACCATGACGTATTGTGAGGTCCTTACTTACCCTTGGGATGATACAGTAGATGTGCCCTCTTAGATTATGATCTGGACTTCATTGTTCATCTTCTTAATTAATTGTGTATAAAACATTATGTTAAAAAAATATTATTACATGTTAACATGATGTAACCTTTTATTGTTAAGGTGATTGTATCTCTATAATGCGGTATATTTAGATAATGACACCGCTGTTCTTGATGATGTTTCATTGCTAGACTTGGAGATAAGATACTTCATCTGAGATAAAATTATATGTATGTAACTTTTGCTTGCATTATAACATTGCCAGCATTGTAGTGTACGTTGGTGGCACCTCCCTGGAATATAGTGTACTTAGAGAAATGCTTTCTCTAATGAGATATATTCTCACCTGACGCTCCATGCGTCGACTTAGCCTCACATTAGGTATTATATGTATATGGGATACTTTTCGTCCGCGCATCATTCATGCGTTATGAGCCTGTTAATCTTGCTCTTGGATGTATTTTTTTTAAAGTTTCATTTTTTCCCGGGGGGGGGGGGGTGCGGTAAACTGTTGCGTATAGTTTTGCTGAGTTTATAATCTGTTAAACGTACCTGTTTAGTTCAGAGACATTAATTATATATTCCTGATCTAAGGGGTATTACTCATGTTTTACTGGTGTTGAATTTAACAGTGGTTGTTATCCCACTTGTTTTATCCTAGCGGTCTAATATTAGAACCGATGTCTGGTTGCCTGACCATATATGGCTTGAATGGTCAGCTTTTCTCGGAATGTTTGCAACTAGAACCGATGTCTTATTACCTGACCATATAAGGCTTGGATGGTCAGTCTTTTCCTAGTATGTGTTCAACATCGCCCATCTGAGTTAGCTCAGAGGGTCTAGCGTCTAACGACGCATGCGCAAGTTGTTGTGGCGCTAAGAAAGACTTCCTATCTGGGAGTCGAGCTGTGTTTTTTCAGAGTGTCAAGACGTCCTTTTGGCGTCTTCGATCTGGCTTTAAGCCTGCGGAAGGAAAGTCATCTGTGTGTGAGACGAAGAAGTCTAAAGATGGTTTCCCCATGATATATTTCTAAGCGTCTAGGAGACGAATGTGTTTATTAGTGTTATTCTGAAGGAATGATAAGGTAAATTATCCATCGATTCTTTTCCTCTGTTATCAGAATCACGTATAACATTTATTTACCAGCTCAGTGACTTTTCCCTGGGCGGGAAAGAGTCCATCGAGGATACGAGAGTTGAGCTCATGAATTATGCTGACATTATTTGCTTAGGGCCTGTGCATGCCCCAAAGAACATTATATTATCATATTGGTCAGGGTCTGACCCCCTGTTTGCTAAAGAATACCACAGAGGCCATTGTACCTAGAGGCCTGCCATATTTTGCGGCCTGCTGCATACTAGACAATGTAACTGACTTACTGGTGTCAGAATAGAGTGGTTTAAACTCATGTATAAAGACCCGCTGGCAATGCGGGGTATTCTTGCTGTGGTTGTAGGAAGAGAGTTAGATTGAAGTCAGCAAAGATTTATGCACAGCCTACTGATGATCTGTTGATGCAAACTGTATTGTACTGTCGTCACGTTTACAATGTTCCTGAGTTTTGTCAAATGACTATGTCCTGATGTCGGCGTCTCTTGTATCGTACTACATTAAAGTATTGTAAAGTCAGCTGATGTTATCAACATTCTCTTACTTCTACCTATGGTTGAGTGGGTGGATCGGGCCATTATCCAAGAGCCTATACACATTCGCGTCCATCATCTTATCTGATGTCTACTCACCCATACATCACGTCAACCACACATTTTTACGATCACTACACCTCTGAGAGCCCGTACGTTTGAGAGAGAGAGTCTTCATTACACCCTGTCAGTGCCTCAGCGCCTGGTGACCTATATTCACCTCATTGTACTGCCTGGGTTGACCTGACCCCTACTCACATCTGCAGCACTGTAACATTCATGGTGGCAATTCTACACACCTCAACATTATAGAGGCCAGAAGCAGACACCCCAACATTACATAACAGTCACATGTCCCGCCCCTAAATTTTTTGTGGTCCCCACAAACGTACTCTGCTCCATTGTCAGTTCCAAGTTTATGTCTGATTGCTTGTCGTGGTCTGGGAGAATTGTCCGCTCGTACAGCGTCGCTACTCGGTTGAGAGTTCAGCGAGTTAATGCCTGCAGTTGTCGGCCTTGGCGGTGGATTGCTTCCAACTTGTTTCACATTTGTGTTCCGTCGATGTCGGCGTGCATTCCCCGCAATCTGATTTAGATTGGTGTCCTCTCCGGAGCGACGGCGTGTTTTCCCTCTTATCTGTTTAAGATTAGTTACCTCTTCTGAACGTTCACCGCTTTTCTTGGTACCCTTAAGGTAACAGTTGTCACCGCCATCTCTTGGCCTGCACCCTGAAGGCAACCTAGATGTGTCGGTACGTTCAGAGAGGGCGCTCTTTGAGGGACAAACCGATATCAAATGCTCTGGGGACTTACACTGAAAACATCGCTTCGGAAGCGGGCCCTGAGGGCACTTGGCTGCCATGTGGTCTGAAAAGTCTCCACATTTGTAGCATCTTATTTTTCTAGGCTTCCTCTGGGCCATGGGTCGCCTCCTGCTACCCTTACATTCCTGGCCGCCAATGCCGCATACAAAGACCGCTTCAATGCTCTGAACAGATAGTTTGCTGTCAAATTCTACTCTCTCATGTCTCGCCAGACTACGGAATCCCTTTCTGAAAATCTTAGTCTGATGTACAAATACATCAACACCTCCATCATCCGGGGTAATAAATCCCCATCCTTTGTCGACATTATACCATTTACAAAATCCTTGTCGCTTTGTTGGTGCATCTGTGTTTTTACTTACTTCTAAAGCACTGCGTTCACTATCAACTGCCTGACTCTCACCTACAGGAAGGTCTAGTTTTGGTTCCAGTTGATCCAAACCTTGGTTCTGCTCTAGGTTTTCACGCGGTTGGCATTGTTTCCTTCTTCTCCGCGTCTCCTTTTGTGCTGGCGCCATACTCTATGATAGCTATGCTAGCTGGGACTTTAGACTAGCTACTTCTGATTTGAGTGTCTCCCCTTCATTGTGAGCTTCTGCACTGGCTATCTGCACCAGCTTATCAGGCTCTTTGCCTTCCCAAAAAACAGCATAGTCCCTAACTTCCCTAAAATGATTTTCTAGGACATATTTCTTCCGGATTTTCTAGGACATATTTCTTCACAAAAGACTTTTTACTCGTTGATCAATCTCAGAAATAACTCATGCAACAGGTGTGTGAACGACTTGCCCAATCTTCTTTTCTTTTTTATTATTAAACGTGACATCATTTTTTTCTCCATCTTTATAGTTACGACGTCATTGTTGACCCCTGACCTCGGTAGCTAGAAACCCACTTTAATTTAGGACCGACTGCTTAAACCGAGGTAGAACCAGCTTAGGCCACTTTAGGGAAAACCCCCACGTGACTTTTAACGTTATTGATTGGAGTTTCTATATGATGCCAAAGTCACATGATGCACGCTACGGATCACGCGCCCAAGCGGAAATGACCCGCTAAAAGTGCGGCAAACCCAGCCATTTTTCACTTGCCCAGGAAACCTCGAGACAGCTATACCTAATCCAGATATCGGCGAATTCACGCATTAAAAGCATTGAAGCCACGTGTCTAAATTGTGATTATGGTCCATCTCTGAGTAGGTAAGTGAAAATCTCGCTAGAAAATAGTATTGTGATGAAATGTGTAGTACCTTATAAAAATCGACGCAAAAATTGGTATAACTATGTTTACTTTATTCATATTTTTTTTTTAACGATCACAGCCAGCCACAATGTGATCGGGTGTATTCTATGATCCCACGGGATATGTACATGGGTTCATAATAATGTTTTTATAACGGGAATATAATATCTATATCTATTAATTTCCATATTATTTGATTATTTTTGACCCGACGCTTAGACTAGCGGAAATTAATATTAACGATAATGTTGACAGACCGTACAACATAATATTACTATAGTTTACAAGACGAGATCGACCAGACATGAAGTGTTGTGATAAATGTTGTCAGACAATTCTATAATACTAGTGTCCGACAATTAATTTGTTAAATTCATCATAATTGACATGACGATTAGGCTAGAGGCTCAGAACTAGAATACTGTTGCCGACATTTCTATGATAAAATTGGTGGGTTTTAACTGACATTTATAATAAATTCATCGTGTTACCTTGACGATAAAACAGTACTATAAAAGAATGAATAATACTGCCACTGGGGCAGAGTAATTATAATAACAAAGGGGGACGTTGATTTCAAGATTAAGGCTCTAAGACAATATGAATGTTAGAGACTAAAAACTGATAGACTGGCAGACGTATACGGCTTAGGAAAGACGGCTATTTCTTAAAGCTAGAAAATTTAAATGAAGCCGTGGGTCGTATTTGTGTCTTCAGTCTATGGTGGAGCCTTGCACGACAGTTCAATCTCAGAGAAGAATACGGAGTCGAGCATAGAGAAGGCGAATCTGAACCATTCAAGACCTACCTGGTGCAACGTCAGGAGACCGGAGAACTAACCTCGCTTCACTATCAGCCAGGGCTGAAAAGATAAGTTCCTATAGAAGGGGAACTCACCATATCAATGCCATATTTTTGTCAGCCATGATGAAAAACACTTGAACTGTGAGACACATATCACATACAGCAGACACTAATGTTACACATAGACATTACTAATCATTCACCATCTATTTATTTATTGTAATAAACCTATTGGGTGTATATAATGTACCCCATGTCTTGTTTCTTCTATTAGCTTGTTACATATTGTCTGATTTTTATCTCTCCTTTTTTTAAAGGGAGGGGGGGGGGGGGGCTCGTAAAATCTAACATATAAACCCAGTAATTAAGGATAATAATAAATAGATATCTGAGAAGGGGACGACGGTAGCGAGAGACCAAATATTTCCTTACAAACTTTTCCAGACCTGTTCCAGTTAGGAGAATTTACCCTCTTTGTCTCCCTTTCACAGCCAGTGGAGAAACCCAACAGGAAGTTCTTGAGCCAATCTTCCACAGTCATAATCTAAATTATTTTCTTCTAAATACAAATTCTTATCCTTCCTACGCTAACGCCACACTGGAGGCTCAGTCCCGGGATTTGAACTTATGGGTTTATTTATATCTCATAACCTCTGGAGATAGTATTCATTCATTCATTCATTCATACATACAGTAACACTTTTGAGCACATGTTATTTTACACACAACACAGTAGCTCTAGAAAGACAGAAAACAATTTTTCTAGAATTTCAGCATTGATTGTGAACCCCTTTATTAATATGTTGTATGTAATTAAGTTAGTTCATGATTTTGTATTTCATGGAATTACAGTGAACCTGAAGTCTCCATAACTGTAGGGATTTCATTCTACAACAGCATCACATAATAATTAGTAAGTTTTTGCTTGTTGTTAGAAATAAATATTGGAAGGTAGCACTCGGAATTGGAAGGTAGCAACTAGCTTTACTGAGCTGACAAGCTTACTCAGTGTGGGACTATAACACAAAAGATGGCTGAAATAGTTTCAGCATTAATGCAGCACTAGCGAGAGGCCCGGTCGAGATCTGGGATTATAGTGGGGTGGACCTTGCTAATTGTATGTCAGTGGTCGAGACTGATACATGCCTATACGCTACACGCTCGAGAAACAGAAAAGGTGGTG
>JAMPIV010010724.1:0-41292 GCA_024509875.1 Oreohelix idahoensis
AGATGGGGGGGGGGGGTGGGTGGGGGGATGGGGTGGTTGTGTGTTTGTTTGGTGTTGAAGGTTGGTGGTGGGTTATTAAGGTAAGGACTGGTTACAGGGTCAGGTGGGACATTAACATTATTGTATAGCAGGCTCATGGGGAATGTGTGTTGCATGAATCCATGAGAGGCCTTTTGATTGCATACCCCTTTGGTCCAGATAGCGACTAGTGAGGTGTCTCATGAACACGGTGAAGCAAGCGAAGCAGAGATCTGTTACTGCTGCCCTCACAGAAGATAAGAATTTCCTGTGGCAGAGCAGCTTAAACAATTTTATGTGCCCCTCTTAAACTGACACTATAGTAAATAAAGAGGGACAATAAATTGTTTCAAATTGTCAGGAACTGTGAAACTATTTTCCCAATACTAATTTCCACCATAAGCAAACATTGAAGCTCATGATGAACAAAATAACCACCAAGCTGAACAAGCCAATATTTACCTTCATAGTCTACACGGGACTATCACAACTTACACACATATGATAATAATAATAAAATATGTCAATTACAAAGGATCATAACTATAATTGTGTACATATAACTTTGTAATTACATTTTTGATTGTGATTCCTGGTTCACTGTGTAGTTTGAATCCAGATACTAATTATTGCAAGGAATTAATAACATAATACATATATTAAACTACAGTTTCTTCTTTTACATCCTGGGGGCCGAACTCTGGCGTAAGATGGGGGTATAGAACGTCATAATTTGTCTGACACACAATATGTCACAGTTTCTGTAATAATACTATGTGGACACTATTCAATTAAATTGTCAATTATATAAAGTACGGTTCCTTCTTGTGAACTGTACACACTTCATTATTATCATAACCCTTGACATTCAACGTAGTCATCACGATATTTTCCATTGGATAATCCCTTCTGTAGTTGATTTATCAAATGCTGGACTAGCATATTCAGTTCATCTGTAATACAAACCTGGTTGTGAATTTTGATACAGATAAACCTTCACAGCTGATCTAAGTCGAGTTACACTAATCGTTTGTAGATATTTATATATAAATTATTAGGTAAATATGAAGCCTAACAAATAAAATTAATAAAGAGAAGAGCAATGGTAAAATGACAGTGCTGTCACAAGGAATGTACTCGAAATCCCCCTTGTTTTCTGCTTCGTCTGCAAATTGTAACGCTTTCACGTTGATATAAAAGCTTACTGTATTATTACCCGCCTTCTTCAATGAAACGTGTGCTGCATTTCTAAGAAAAACATTGAGACGTACTGCGTAATGACCTAAATTAATCCTAACATTAATTATATTACGTTACCAAAACGAACGAACAGATGGACAAAAGGATAGCGAGAGGGGAGGGCTGAAAATCAGGAACGCATGCAACACGCGACGCGCGATATACAAATGCTGCCATCACGCGTGTAAGTCTACATGCACTAATTTTTTTTTCAGACGGACAGTGATAAAATACACTACCCTTTCCCAGAGTTAGGTTTATAAATCATAACAGACTCTTATTAGAAAAGATAACAATAGATGGGTTTACGTTTGAACACATAACAGTACCCAGACAGCACATCTTCCAAACAGGAGGTAGAAGAAATTGCATATTTTGAACGCAGCCACGTAGCTCCTTTAAATTAGTATTTTTGGGTTCCTTAGGGCTTGCTGACAAATAATATGTAAAACGTTACGCAAATAGTCCAGGAATTAATAAATTATACCCAAAATAAAATATTGGGGGTGCCTGACAGCATAAAATCATTTCTGCTCATAAGATTTTTTTTTTATAACGTGTTTGAAAAAAACCTTACGTTACATAAATAGCCTACCATGTAAACTCCAAATTGATTGGAGCGCAACAAATGAAAGCCTAACCACGATTGGTCGGGCTATAAATACTATCTTGGTTGTTAGGGGAGACGGGAAAAGATAACATTTTTTTCAAACACTTGTCGAAACGTGGCTCATTGGCCAGTCTCGCTGATATACACACTTGGGAGCGTTAGTTCGAGACCACTTGTTCAAAATAGCTTGATAAAGCATCAGTGCGTTGAAGCCAGCATATATTTGGCTCAATAAAAGCCTGGAACATAGGCAGATGGAAGTTTGTGCCAGTTTGTGCCAGAATTCATTGCTAATCAACGTATCTGTGTTATTCGTATGAATTGTGGGACAGTGGTCTTGATGTACTGAGCAGTACCTGGGCAGAGATTTGCTGAATCCAGAGTCGGACAGCATACTCCTTGGTCTTTTTAGCTATCAGTGAGGTGTCTCCTGAGCCCAGAGGAGAATTCGAACAGAGGAGTCCTCTCCTGCCGCCATCACTCAAGATAAGCAGAGTTGGCCAGCTGAGCTCAACATTATGTCCCCTCATCTTGAAATAACTTTATAAAATCAACATTAAGAGGGGAATTTACTTGTCTTAAAATCAGGAACTGTGAACATCTCCAATAATAGTCCCTAAAGACAAACTATTGAAGTCATGATGACCAATACCAACAGAGCTTGAACAAAACAAAACCAGTATTACCTCATTTTACTACTACACAACTGACACACATAGAACATTTGTACTAATATATGTCACTACAATATTCATATTAAATACATTCTGTACATAACTTGTAATTTAAATTGATTGTGATTCCTGGTTCCCTTGTAGTTGAATCAGGACACATATTCATTCATGCCAGTAATGAATACATATTGTTATTTGAAAGTTTATTAGTGACTCTTTTAAGATATCTTTGTAGAGTGTTATATGTATGTGAGTGTCACCGTGTTGTCAAGAGTAGTGGATTAAATTAAATTGTTTATCTGTCTGTTGTTGTGACTTACACTTCACCATACTCATACCCTAGACACATAACGTAGCATCACACTATTCCAGAATAATTCTGACTGAGATATATAGATATGTGGTAGCAAGTAAGGTTATATATATAATATACTACTCTTATTAGATATATATATACCTTCACAGCTGATCTCAGTCAGTACACTAAGTCCCTTATAAATATTTATAACATCCCACTTCACCACATATATTGGGGTCTCGCTCTTGGGATTTTGAATCTTTCCCTATTAAAAATATTGGGGGTAATTCACTTCAGGGAATATAAGAATTAAAAGGTATCCTTGGGTGGAATTAAATAAAGTTGAGCTCACGGTGCCTGTGTTGTCCATTAGAGATTGAATAGTTGGTTAGACATTGTATTAAGTTACCTGATAGACAATGGCGGACCTGGCCAAATTTCGATCTGCTGCGGTTCAGACTGCAAAAGAGTTAGGATTAGATGGGCAAGTTATGGTTGCCTATGTTACTACGGAATGCGACAAATTTATTGAACGCGAAGAAAGAAGGTTTGAAGCCGAAAGAAAGTTAGAGGCTGACAGGGAAATTAAGAAGTTACAATTTGAAGCTGAGGCTGAGACTAAGAGGTTGCAGATTGAGGCTGAGGCTAAGAAATTGGAGGCAGAAGAAAGAAGACAGGCTGCAGAGAGGGAAGCAGAAAAGGAGGAGAAGAGATTACAAAGGGAACATGAGTTACGACTAAGGGAGTTTGAGTTTCAAGGCCATGCTCCTGAAAATGGTGCCAGTCCCTTTGCCTCTGATGCTACGGTTACTCAAGGAGCCTCAATCTCAGCTATGAACTTTCATTTAGATCATTTTGTTGAGAAAGACGATGATATTGAGAGCTATATAAATAGGTACGAACTATTAGCTACCACGTATGGGTTAGAGAGAGAAAGGTGGAGCTTAAAGTTATCTCAGGGACTTCGTGGGGCAGCTTATGAAGTTTTTGCAAAAATGAGCAGAGGTGATCAGGAAAATTATGACATGCTAAAGCAGGCTCTTTTGTTAAGGTATGAAAAGAATGCAGAATTCTATAGAAAAAAAATTTAGGAATGCTAAACTACTGTCAGGTGAAACCTATCACCAGTTCTCTGCACGCATAGAGACATACTTGGAGAAATGGACTTCTCTGGGGAAAACCCAAGATCTTAAGGAAATGGTCCTTATAGAGCAACTAAGAGAGTCCATGGCTCCAGACCTGAGAAAGTTTCTCATGGAACAAGGTGCAGAGAGGCTGGGTGAGTTGCTAAATGTTGCTGAAAGGTATCAAGCAGCTCAAGCAGAGGTAACAGGTAATAAAAAGAAACAGGTGGATAACTTTAGGGCACCACAGAACTTTAATAAATTTGATCCTAGGGATCAAAATAAAGGTAAGCACCAATTTGATAGGCCACGGTATGACAATAAAAATAAATTCCCACAATTCGATGAAAGGAAATATGATGAAAGAAAATCTTTCAACCAAGGAAAAAGGTGGTGTAAAAATTGTCAGATGGACAATCATGACACTGACCGTTGCAGAAGGAAACCTGTGTATATGGCAACCCTTCAGGTCAGGTCGACCTCAAGACAGGAGGAGGATATTATGTTAGATACCACTCCAGAAGAGATGAGGAAGGCACAGGCTGGGGATAAAACACTCAAGCCTTGTTTCAGAAAATTGTCAACTTGTCATACAACTCCAGGCAAGGGAGATTTTTACATGAAAAACAAGTTGATGTATAGGAAGACTGGAACTAGATCCCATGGTCACGGACAGCTGGTTCTTCCAAAAAGATACAGGACAGAATTAATAAGGAGCTACATGTGAAACCAGATGGGGACCATGAGAAGATAGGTACCATCATTCAAAAGGTGGCTCACAATTATTATTGGCCCAAAGCAAGATGGGACATTGAGAATTTTGTAGAAAGGTGTAGCATAGCACATGAGGGAACACCCACAAGTGGGAACATGGATCAGGACCTGGACACGCCATGGGGCAAAATCAGGCCTGACAATAAAAAGAAAAATAGATTTGATAAAGTGGACCAAATGGAATGGGAAGCCCCTTTTCACGGACAAGCTTCACTTAACTGTTTTACAATGGCCACTATGCGGAGAGTGCAAAAAGATGTCTTACCCCAGGATAAGCCGACAATCCCTCAATCGGACTTAAACAAACTGGAGGAAGAAGATGTAGAGAGGAAATCTCTCATCAAGAATTTTAAGTGGGGAGGAAACCCCAGGAAAAGAAAAATTGGTAGCGGTCGTTTTGTGAATGATAATTCTGGGAGGAAAAATCATCACTATAAAGCTTCAAGTGGAAGAGACCATACCGGTGCATGGACAAATAGGTCCACACAATTAAAGGTCCATATGTAGCTTTGTTAAGAACGTGGACTGATGAAAAGGCAGAGAAAAACATTACATCTTCATACCAATATGTGAATGAGCTGACCACTCGGTTGAAAACTGGCTGGAAACTTGCCAATGAAAATTTGAAACAAGCCAGGAAGAAACATGCTGCCTATTATAACAGGAAGGCGAAAGACAGAAATTTGGCTGTGGGAGAGAAAGTACTGCTTCTTTTGCCTGGGAGTCAGAATAAGTTACAAATTGGATGGCAGGGTCCATATACAGTTCTAGAGAAGGTGTCTAGAACAAATTATAAGATAGATAAGAAGGGGAAAGAAAAAATCTATCATGTGAATCTCCTGAAGAAATATTTGGAAAGAGAACATCAGGAAGAGACACACTTGTTGACCTTGTCCATCGCCATGGAGATGAAAAAGGAACCACTTTCATCATTTGAATATCCATTACACCCCTGTGAGACAGCAGCACAGGTGAAAATCAGTACACATTTAACGAAAACTCAGAAAGAGAGAGTGCAACAGGTTCTGAATAATCATGCAGAGGTGTTAACAGACCGACCAGGGCATACAAACCTATTGGAATATGATATGAAACTCATAGACTCCACACCTGTCTGTATGAAACCATATTCGATTCCGTTTGCTAAGGAAAAAGCTTTGAAGGAAGAGATAGACTATCTGTTGAAGGAAGGAATTATTTCGCACAGTGAGTCTTCGTATAGTTCCTGTGTTGTACTCTTAAGGAAGCCCTCTGGAGAACATAGACTCTGTATAGATTACCGGAGACTGAATGCTATTACAGAAGGACAGGTGGATCCATTGCCGGATACAAATCAGCTGTTTGCCAGACTAAATAAAGCTAAATATTTCTCAAAAGTGGATCTGAGTAAAGGATACTATCAGATTCCAGTAAAGCCTGAGGTTAGACCATACCTAGCTTTTAGTACCTCAGAAGGACACTATGAGTTTAATAGATTGCCATTTGGATTGAAGAATGCGCCTAGTGTCTTCTCTAGAATGATGAGAAAAATTATTGGATCCTCTGAATAATCCCTGTATACCAAATTTTATGGATGATATCCTTATAGCAACAGAAACATTGGAGGAACACATTGACTCGCTGAACATGCTGTTTGATAGACTTAGGGAGGCAAATTTAACAGCCCGACCAACCAAATGTTGCGTTGGATGTAAAGAATTGGAATTTTTGGGACACACAGTTTATCAGGGAAACATGACCCCTGACCCAAAGAATTTAGAGAAACTACAGAAAGCCCCGAGACCACAAACCAAGAAGGACGTGAGATCCTTTGTCTCATTATGTGGTTTCTACCAGAAGTATATCAAAAACTTTAATTCCATATGTGCACCTTTAACGGAATTGACACGTAAAGGACTTCCAGATCGCATTACATGGACACCACAATGTGAAATGACTTACCAAGAATTGAAGGAAAAGCTCACAAGTAAACCCATTTTGAAATTACCTGACTTAAGTCAAGAATTCATAGTAAGGACGGATGCAAGTAATATTGGGTTAGGTGCAACTTTACTACAGAAATCAGATGCATTGGATGGGGAATTAAGCCCAGTGGCATATGCTAGCAGAAAGTTGAATAAAGCTGAAATCAACTACTCAACTAGCGAAAAAGAATGTCTTGCAGTAATATGGGCAATAAAGAAATTCAATATTTATCTATATGGGAAGGCATTTAAGTTGCAAACTGACCACAAACCTTTATCGTTTTTAGCACAGGCTAAGCATGAGAACTCTAGGTTACTCCGATGGTCTTTGCTTCTGGCTCCATATAATTTTAGCATTGAATATATATCTGGAAAAACCAATCTGGGAGCGGATTTTTTAAGCCGCCATCCGTGTGATGAGAATCACCGTAAACCCCAGAAATAATAATAAATTTCTCTATGTGTATATAGAATAAAGGACTGACATATAATGTCTGTTTTAAGAGGGGAGGTGTCATGGAATATTCTAATCCACATATATAAATTATCAATTAAATATGAAGCCTAACAAATAAAATTAATAAAGAGAAGAGCAATGGTAAAATGACAGTGCTGTCACAAGGAATGTACTCGAAATCCCCCTTGTTTTCTGCTTCGTCTGCAAATTGTAACGCTTTCACGTTGATATAAAAGCTTACTGTATTATTACCCGCCTTCTTCAATGAAACGTGTGCTGCATTTCTAAGAAAAACATTGAGACGTACTGCGTAATGACCTAAATTAATCCTAACATTAATTATATTACGTTACCAAAACGAACGAACAGATGGACAAAAGGATAGCGAGAGGGGAGGGCTGAAAATCAGGAACGCATGCAACACGCGACGCGCGATATACAAATGCTGCCATCACGCGTGTAAGTCTACATGCACTAATTTTTTTTCAGACGGACAGTGATAAAATACACTACCCTTTCCCAGAGTTAGGTTTATAAATCATAACAGACTCTTATTAGAAAAGATAACAATAGATGGGTTTACGTTTGAACACATAACAGTACCCAGACAGCACATCTTCCAAACAGGAGGTAGAAGAAATTGCATATTTTGAACGCAGCCACGTAGCTCCTTTAAATTAGTATTTTTGGGTTCCTTAGGGCTTGCTGACAAATAATATGTAAAACGTTACGCAAATAGTCCAGGAATTAATAAATTATACCCAAAATAAAATATTGGGGGTGCCTGACAGCATAAAATCATTTCTGCTCATAAGATTTTTTTTATAACGTGTTTGAAAAAAACCTTACGTTACATAAATAGCCTACCATGTAAACTCCAAATTGATTGGAGCGCAACAAATGAAAGCCTAACCACGATTGGTCGGGCTATAAATACTATCTTGGTTGTTAGGGGAGACGGGAAAAGATAACATTTTTTCAAACACTTGTCGAAACGTGGCTCATTGGCCAGTCTCGCTGATATACACACTTGGGAGCGTTAGTTCGAGACCACTTGTTCAAAATAGCTTGATAAAGCATCAGTGCGTTGAAGCCAGCATATATTTGGCTCAATAAAAGCCTGGAACATAGGCAGATGGAAGTTTGTGCCAGTTTGTGCCAGAATTCATTGCTAATCAACGTATCTGTGTTATTCGTATGAATTGTGGGACAGTGGTCTTGATGTACTGAGCAGTACCTGGGCAGAGATTTGCTGAATCCAGAGTCGGACAGCATACTCCTTGGTCTCTTTAGCTATCAGTGAGGTGTCTCCTGAGCCCAGAGGAGAATTCGAACAGAGGAGTCCTCTCCTGCCGCCATCACTCAAGATAAGCAGAGTTGGCCAGCTGAGCTCAACATTATGTCCCCTCATCTTGAAATAACTTTATAAAATCAACATTAAGAGGGGAATTTACTTGTCTTAAAATCAGGAACTGTGAACATCTCCAATAATAGTCCCTAAAGACAAACTATTGAAGTCATGATGACCAATACCAACAGAGCTTGAACAAAACAAAACCAGTATTACCTCATTTTACTACTACACAACTGACACACATAGAACATTTGTACTAATATATGTCACTACAATATTCATATTAAATACATTCTGTACATAACTTGTAATTTAAATTGATTGTGATTCCTGGTTCCCTTGTAGTTGAATCAGGACACATATTCATTCATGCCAGTAATGAATACATATTGTTATTTGAAAGTTTATTAGTGACTCTTTTAAGATATCTTTGTAGAGTGTTATATGTATGTGAGTGTCACCGTGTTGTCAAGAGTAGTGGATTAAATTAAATTGTTTATCTGTCTGTTGTTGTGACTTACCCTTCACCATACTCATACCCTAGACACATAACGTAGCATCACACTATTCCAGAATAATTCTGACTGAGATATATAGATATGTGGTAGCAAGTAAGGTTATATATATAATATACTACTCTTATTAGATATATATATACCTTCACAGCTGATCTCAGTCAGTACACTAAGTCCCTTATAAATATTTATAACATCCCACTTCACCACAAATGTGACAAATTTATTGAACGTGAAGAAAGAAAATTTGAAGCCGAAAGAAAGTTAGAGGCTGAAAAAGAAATTAAGAGGTTGCAGATTGAGGCTGAGGCTAAGAGGTTGCAGATTAAGGCTGAGGCTAAGAGGTTGCAGATTGAGGCTGACAAAGAGGCTAAAGCATTGGAGGCAGATAAGGAGATTAAAAGGCTCCAGTATGAAGAGAAGAAGCTGGAGGCAGAAAGAGAAGACAAGAGACTGGCTACAGAAAGAGAGGAAAGAAGACAGGCTGCAGAGAGGGAAGCAGAAAAGGAGGAGAAGAGATTACAAAGGGAACATGAGTTACGACTAAGGGAGTTTGAGTTTCAAGGCCATGCTCCTGAAAATGGTGCCAGTCCCTTTACCTCTGATGCTACTGCTAGCCAAGGAGCCTCAACCTCAGCTATGAACTTTCATTTAGATCATTTTGTTGAGAAAGACGATGATATTGAGAGCTATCTAAATAGATATGAACTATTAGCTACCACGTATGGGTTAGAGAGAGAAAGGTGGAGCCTAAAGTTATCTCAAGGGCTTCGTGGGGCAGCTTATGAAGTTTTTGCCAAAATGAGCAGAGGTGATCAAGAAAATTATGACATGCTAAAGCAGGCTCTTTTGTTAAGATATGAAAAGAATGGAGAATTTTCTAGAAAAAAATTTAGGAATGCTAAACTACTGTCAGGGGAAACCTATCACCAGTTCTCTGCACGGTTAGAGACATACTTGGAGAAATGGACTTCTCTGGGGAAAACCCAAGATCTTAAGGAAATGATCCATATAGAACAACTAAGAGAGTCCATGGCTCCAGACCTGAGAAAGTTTCTCATGGAACAAGGTGCAGAGAGGCTGGGTGAGTTGCTAAATGTTGCAGAAAGGTATCAAGCAGCTCAAGCAGAGGTAACAGGTAATAAAAAGAAACAGGTGGATAACTTTAGGGCACCACAGAACTTTAATAAATTGATCCTAGGGATCAAAACAAAGGTAAGCACCAATTTGATAGGCCACGGTATGAAAATAAAAATAAATTCCCACAATTCGATGAAAGGAAATATAATGAAAGAAAATCTTTCAACCAAGGAAAAAGGTGGTGTAAGAATTGTCAGATGGACAATCATGACACTGACCGTTGCAGAAGGAAACCTGTGTATATGGCAACCCTTCAGGTCAGGTCGACCTCAAGACAGGAGGAGGATATTATGTTAGATACCACTCCAGAAGAGATGAGGAAGGCACAGGCTGGGGATAAAACACTCAAGCCTTGTTTCAGAAAATTGTCAACTTGTCATACAACTCCAGGCAAGGGAGATTTTTACATGAAAAACAAGTTGATGTATAGGAAGGCCGGAACTAGATCCAATGGTCACGGACAGCTGGTTCTTCCAAAAAGATACAGGACAGACTTAATAAGGAGCCTACATGTGAAACCAGATGGGGACCATGAGAAGATAGGTACCATCATTCAAAAGGTGGCTCACAATTATTATTGGCCCAAAGCAAGATGGGACATTGAGAATTTTGTAGAAAGGTGTAGCATAGCACATGAGGGAACACCCACAAGTGGGAACATGGATCAGGACCTGGACACGCCACGGGGCAAAAATAGGCCTGATAATAAAAAGAAAAATAGATTTGATAAAGTGGACCAAATGGAATGGGAAGCCCCTTTTCACGGACAAGCTTCACTTAACTGTTTTACAATGGCCACTATGCGGAGAGTGCAAAAAGATGTCTTACCCCAGGATAAGCCGAAAATCCCTCAATCGGACTTAAACAAACTGGAGGAAGAGATGTAGGGAGGAAATCTCTCATCAAGAATTTTAAGAGGGGAGAAAGCCCCAAAAGAAAAATTGGTAGCGGTCGTTTTGTGAATGATAATTCTGGGAGGAAAAATCATCACTATAAAGCTTCAAGTGGAAGAGACCATACCGGTGCATGGACAAATAGGTCCACACAATTAAAGGTCCATATGTAGCTTTGTTAAGAACGTGGACTGATGAAAAGGCAGAGGAAAACATTACATCTTCATACCAATATGTGAATGAGCTGACCACTCGGTTAAAAAACTGGCTGGAAACTTGCCAATGAAAATTTGAAACAAGCCAGGAAGAAACATGCTGCCTATTATAACAGGAAGGCGAAAGACAGAAATTTGGCTGTGGGAGAGAAGGTACTGCTTCTTTTGCCCGGGAGTCAGAATAAGTTACAAATTGGATGGCAGGGTCCATATACAGTTCTAGAGAAGGTGTCTAGAACAAATTATAAGATAGATAAGAAGGGGAAAGAAAAAATCTATCATGTGAATCTCCTGAAGAAATATTTGGAAAGAGAACATCAGGAAGAGACACACTTGTTGACCTTGTCCATCGCCATGGAGATGAAAAAGGAACCACTTTCATCATTTGAATATCCATTACACCCCTGTGAGACAGCAGCACAGGTGAAAATCAGTACACATTTAACGAAAACTCAGAAAGAGAGAGTGCAACAGGTTCTAAATAATCATGCAGAGGTGTTAACAGACCGACCAGGGCATACAAACCTATTGGAATATGATATGAAATTAATAGACTCCACACCTGTCTGTATGAAACCATATTCGATTCCGTTTGCTAAGGAAAAAGCTTTGAAGGAAGAGATAGACTATCTGTTGAAGGAAGGAATTATTTCGCACAGTGAGTCTTCGTATAGTTCCGGTGTTGTACTTTTAAGGAAGCCCTCTGGAGAACATAGACTCTGTATAGATTACAGGAGACTGAATGCTATTACAGAAGGACAGGTGGATCCATTGCCGGATACAAATCAGCTGTTTGCCAGACTAAATAAAGCTAAATATTTCTCAAAAGTGGATCTGAGTAAAGGATACTATCAGATTCCAGTAAAGCCTGAGGTTAGACCATACCTAGCTTTTAGTACCTCAGAAGGACACTATGAGTTTAATAGATTGCCATTTGGATTGAAGAATGCGCCTAGTGTCTTCTCTAGAATGATGAGAAAATTATTGGATCCTCTGAATAATCCCTGTATAACAAATTTTATGGATGATATCCTTATAGCAACAGAAACATTTGAGGAACACATTGACTCTCTGAACATGCTGTTTGATCGACTTAGGGAGGCAAATTTAACAGCCCGACCAACCAAATGTTGCGTTGGATGTAAAGAATTGGAATTTTTGGGACACACAGTTTATCAGGGAAACATGACCCCTGACCCAAAGAATTTAGAGAAACTACAGAAAGCCCCGAGACCACAAACCAAGAAGGACGTGAGATCCTTTGTCTCATTATGTGGTTTCTACCAGAAGTATATCAAAAACTTTAATTCCATATGTGCACCTTTAACGGAATTGACACGTAAAGGACTTCCAGATCGCATTACATGGACACCACAATGTGAAATGACTTACCAAGAATTGAAGGAAAAGCTCACAAGTAAACCCATTTTGAAATTACCTGACTTAAGTCAAGAATTCATAGTAAGGACGGATGCAAGTAATATTGGGTTAGGTGCAACTTTACTACAGAAATCAGATGCATTGGATGGGGAATTAAGCCCAGTGGCATATGCTAGCAGAAAGTTGAATAAAGCTGAAATCAACTACTCAACTAGCGAAAAAGAATGTCTTGCAGTAATATGGGCAATAAAGAAATTCAATATTTATCTATATGGGAAGGCATTTAAGTTGCAAACTGACCACAAACCTTTATCGTTTTTAGCACAGGCTAAGCATGAGAACTCTAGGTTACTCCGATGGTCTTTGCTTCTGGCTCCATATAATTTTAGCATTGAATATATATCTGGAAAAACAAATCTGGGAGCGGATTTTTTAAGCCGCCATCCGTGTGATGAGAATCACCGTAAACCCCAGAAATAATAATAAATTTCTATATGTGTATATGGAATAAAGGACTGACATATAATGTCTGTTTTAAGAGGGGAGGTGTCATGAAATATTCTAATCCACATATATAAATTATTAGGTAAATATGAAGCCTAACAAATAAAATTAATAAAGAGAAGAGCAATGGTAAAATGACAGTGCTGTCACAAAGAATGTACTCGAAATCCCCCTTGTTTTCTGCTTCGTCTGCAAATTGTAACGCTTTCACGTTGATAGTAAAGCTTACTGTATTATTACCCGCCTTCTTCAATGAAACGTGTGCTGTATTTCTTGGAAAAGCATTGAGACGTACTGCGTAATGACCTAAATTAACCCTAACATTAATTATACTGCGTTACCAAAACGAACGAACAGATGGACTAAAGGGATAAAAAGAGAAGGGAGAGGCAGAAATCCGAACACTAAACCCGCTTCGCGCGATACACAATTACTACCATCACGCGTGTAAGTCTACATGCACTAATTTTTTTTCAGACGGACAGTGATAAAATACACTACCCTTTCCCAGAGTTAGGTTTATAAATCATAACAGACTCTTATTAGAAAAGACAACATTATATGGTTTTACGTTTGAACACATAACAGTACCCAGACAGCACATCTTCTAAACAGGAGATAGAAGAAATTGCATATTTTGAACGCAGCCACGTAGCTCCTTTAAATTAGTATTTTTGGGTTCCTTAGGGTTTGCTGACAAATAATATGTAAAACGTTACGCAAATAGTCCAGGAATTAATAAATTATACCCAAAATAAAATATTGGGGGTGCCTGACAGCATAAAATCATTTCTGCTCATAAAATTTTTTTTATAACGTGTTTGAAAAAACCTTACGTTACATAAATAGCCTACCATGTAAACTCCAAATTGATTGGAGCGCAACAAATGAAAGCCTAACCACGATTGGTCGGGTTATAAATACTATCTTGGTTGTTAGGGGAGACGGGAAAAGATAACATTTTTTCAAACACTTGTCGAAACGTGGCTCATTGGCCAGTCTCGCTGATATACACACTTGGGAGCGTTAGTTCGAGACCACTAATTTCAAATAAGCTTGATAAAGCGACAGTACGTTGAAGCCAGCTCACATTTTTGCTAAAATAAAAGCCTGGAACATAGGCAGAACGGAATTTGTGCCAGTTTGTGCCAGAATTCATTGCTAATCAACGTATCTGTGTTTATTTCCATGAAATTGTGGGACAGTGGTCTTGATGGTAGTGAGCAGCATCTGGTCAGAGATTTGCTGAATCCAGAGTCGGACAGCATACTCCTTGGTCTTTTTAGCTATCAGTGAGGTGTCTCCTGAGCCCAGAGGAGAATTCGAGCAGAGGAGTCCTTTCCTGCCGCCATCACGCCAGATAAGCGAATTGGCCAGCTGAGCTCAACATTATGTCCCCTCATCTTGAAATAACTTTATAAAAATACCATTCAGAGGGGAATTTACTTGTCTTAAAATCAGGAACTGTGAACATCTCCAATAATAGTCCCTAAAAGACAAACTATTGAAGTCATGATGACAAATACCAACAGAGCTTGAACAAAACAAAACCAGTATTACCTCATTTTACTACTACACAACTGACACACATAGAACATTTGTACTAATATATGTCACTACAATATTCATATTAAATACATTCTGTACATAACTTGTAATTTAAATTGATTGTGATTCCTGGTTCCCTTGTAGTTGAATCAGGACACATATTCATTCATGCTAGTAATGAATACATATTGTTATTTGAACCGTTACGAGTGACTTCTTTAAGCTATTCTCATAGAGTGTTATATGTATGTGAGTGTCACAGTGTTGTTAAGAGTAGTGGATTAAATTAAATTGTTTATCTGTCTGTTGTTGTGACTTACACTTCACCATACACATACCCTAGACACATAACGTAGCATCACACTATTCCAGAATAATTCTGACTGAGATATATAGATATGTGGCAGCAAGTAAGGTTATCTATAATACACTACTCTTGATAGATATAGATACCTTCACAGCTGATCTCAGTCAGTACACTAAGTTCCCTATGAGTATTTATAACATCCCACTTCACCAACACCCAGATTGAAAATCCCTCAATCAGTATTATGTCATTTTACTGTAGAGAGGAAATCTCTCATCAAGAATCTAAAAGCCCCAAGACTGACAGAACAGCGGTCGTTTTGTACTAGGATATTCTGGAAAGAAAAATATCATCACTACAAGTGCTTCTATTGAAGAGACCCTACCAGTGCATGGAAAAATAAGGACAAGAATTCTGTTGGGCATAAGGTACTGTAATTTCTACCCGATTATTGTGAATAAGTTCCAAATTGGAGTGGCAAGGTCCATATTCTTCTAGAGTAATGAATACATCCTTGAACCAATTTTGATAAGATTATCAGAAGACTCTTTTAAAAATATCTTGAATCTCCTAGAAGAAATATGTATGGAGTGTCAGTGTTGTCAGAGTAAGTAGTGACACATGTAAAATTGTTTACCTTGTGACCACTTCTGCAATGGAGATGAAAAAGGAACCACTTTCATCATTTGAATATCCATTACACCCCTGTGAGACAGCAGCACAGGTGAAAATCAGTACACATTTAACGAAAAATCAGAAAGAGAGAGTGCTACAGGTTCTAGATAATCATACAGAGGTGTTAACAGACCGACCGGGGCATACAAACTTATTGGAATATGATATGAAACTGATAGACCCCACACCTGTCTGTCTGAAACCCTATTCGATTCCTTTTGCTAAGGAGAAAGCTTTGAAGGAAGAGATAGACTATTTGTTGAAGGAAGGAATTATTTCACACAGTGAATCTTCGTATAGTTCCAGTGTGGTGCTCTTAAGGAAACCCTCTGGAGAACATAGACTCTGTATAGATTACAGGAGACTGAATGCTATCACAGAAGGACAGGTGGATCCATTGCCGGATACAAATCAGTTGTTTGCCAGGCTAAATAAAGCTAAATATTTCTCAAAAGTGGATCTGAGTAAAGGATACTATCAGATTCCAGTAAAGCCTGAGGTTAGACCATACCTAGCGTTTAGTACCTCAGAGGGACACTATGAGTTTAACAGATTGCCATTTGGATTGAAGAATGCGCCTAGTGTCTTCTCTAGAATGATGAGAAAATTGTTGGATCCTCTGAATAACCCATGCATCACAAATTTCATGGATGATATCCTGATAGCAACAGAAACATTTGAGGAACACATTGACTCTCTGAACATGCTGTTTAATCGACTTAGAGAAGCGAATTTAACAGCCCGACCAACCAAATGTTGCGTTGGATGTAAAGAATTAGAATTCTTGGGACACACAGTCCATCAGGGAAACATGACCCCTGACCCCAAGAATTTAGAGAAACTAAAGAAAGCCCCGAGACCACAAACCAAGAAAGACGTGAGATCCTTTGTCTCATTATGTGGTTTCTACCAAAAGTATATCAAAAACTTTAATTCCATATGTGCACCGTTAACTGATTTGACACGTAAAGGAAATCCAGATCGAATTACATGGACACCACAATGTGAATTAGCTTACCAGGAATTGAAGGAAAAGCTCACAAGCAAACCTATTTTGAAATTACCTGACTTAAGTCAAGAATTCATTGTAAGAACGGATGCCAGTAATATCGGGTTAGGTGCGACCCTGTTACAGAAATCAGATGCACTGGATGGGGAATTAAGCCCAGTGGCATATGCTAGCAGAAAGTTGAATAAAGCTGAAACCAATTACTCAACTAGCGAAAAAGAATGTCTTGCAGTAATATGGGCGATAAAGAAATTCAATATTTATCTGTATGGGAAGGCATTCAAGTTGCAAACGGATCACAAACCCTTGTCGTTTCTAGCGCAGGCTAGACATGAAAATTCTAGGTTACTCAGATGGTCCTTACTTATGCAGCCATTTGAGTTTAGCATAGAGTATATTTCTGGAAAAACAAATCTGGGAGCGGATTTTTTAAGCCGCCATCCGTGTGATGAGAATCACCGTAAGCCCCAGAAATAATAATAAATTTCTCTATGTGTATATAGAATTATAGACTGACATATAACGTCTGTTTTAAGAGGGGAGAATTTGTCGTGAAACATTCTAAATCCACATATATAAATTAAAAGGTAAATGTAAAGCCTAACACATAAATTCAATAAAAGGGAAAGAAGAATGGTAAAGAACAGTGCTGTCACAATGACTGTACTCGAGATCCCCTTTTTTCTACTTCGTCTGCATAGTGTAACGCTTTCACGTTTACTAGTAAAGCCTACAGCAGCATACACGCCTTTCTAACAATAAAACGTGTACTGTATTTCTAAGAAAACCTTGAGATAGACACACTGCGTAATGACCTGGATTAATATTCCATTAATTTCATTTTATACACTACGTTAACATAAACGAAAGGACAGATGGACTTAGGATAGAAAGAGAGAGGGCTGAACGGAGGACGTATGCAACACTAACACGCGTCTCGCGATTAAAATTAATGCCACCCCCCAACGCGAAAGGCATGAAGCACTAACTTTTTTTCAGATGGACAGTGATAAAAAACACTACCAATACGAGAGTTAGGTTTAAAAACATGATTAATGCTTATTAGGAAACATGACATTCTACTGTTTTATGTCTGAAATCCTGACATTAGTCTGACAGAACAGTCGAAAAGGCAGGACAGGTGGCGGTTCTAAACATAAAAAAAAATAATAAATACACGACTATCCTAGAAAATGCATATTTTGAACGCATCCACTTAGCTCCATTAAATTTATATATTTGGGTTCCTTAGGACTTGCTGACAAATAATATGTTAAGTGTTACGCAAATAGCCTAGGAATTAACAAATTATAGCCATAATACTAGAGTGGTGCTGTCAGACAACACCAAATCATAATCGCACAGTGGCATGTTTTGAAACCACCATTTTACGGGAAATAGGCCACCATGTTAAATCCGATTTGATTGGCGGGAAGTATATGTAAGACAAAACACGATTAGTCGGACTGCAAATACTATTTTTGGTTGTTAGGGGAAACATAGCAAGGGTACATTTTTTCAAAAGCTTTCGTAAACATGGTCCTATTGGCTAGACCCGTGGATATAGTCAATTAGGAGCGTCTGTTCAGTGCCACATTTTAAAATAAACTTACTAAGAAACAGTGCGTTGAGAACCAGCTCATTATTTTCTAAATAAAAGCCTGGGACAGAGGCGGATCGGAATTTGTGCCATTATTCATCGCCAGTCAACGTATTTGTTTATTATTTCCATGAATTGTGGTAAGATTGACATATTTGATATCTTTTTGATGAAAATTGAATGTGAATTGATAATTTATGTCTGTATATGTGTGTGGTTCAGTAGCAAACATGAGGCAAAGCCTAGATACTGCTCCAACCTGAACAAAACTTGTCGGAGAGAAGTATATCGGCAGGGGATCACCAAATAGTACACTGACACCTATCTTATTGACTAGAAGGAACTAATGCTGGAATTGCAGAGGCGTAGTAACCATTAAGGAGAAGAATACTGGTGTAAATTGTTTCAGATGAAGCTAGCAGTTGGCCTACCGCTCTGAACTCAGTGTTTGTTATGTATTGTGTTCAGTGTGGAAATAGATTATAAATTAGATCTGAAGTAGGAGGTACAACCTTCTTGTTTCAGGGACCGTGGTCATAACTTATTGAAGCAGCACCTGGTCTGAGTTTTGCTGAATCCAGAGGCTGATAGCATACCCCTTGGTCCAGATAGCGACTAGTGAGGTGTCTCAAGAACACGGTGAAGCAAGCGAGCAGAGGAGTCTGTTTACTGCTGCCCTCACAGAAGATAAGATTCTGTGGCCAGAGCAGCTCAATTTTATGTGCCCCTCTAAAACTGACAATATAGTAAATAAAGAGGGACAATAAATTGTTTCAATTGACAGGAACTGTGAACTTTTCCCAATACTATTTCCACCATAAGCAAACACTTGAAGTCATGATGACAAATAACCACCAAGCTTGAACAAGCCAATATTACCTCATAGTACTACATCACAACTTACACACATGTGATAATAATAATAAAATATGTCAATACAAAGATCATAACTATAAATTGTGGACATATAACTTGTAATTACATTTGATTGGAATCTGGTTCACTGTGTAGTTGAATCAGGATATCTATTATTGCAAGGAATTAATACATATATTTTTAAACTTTAACACTTGACTCATTTAAGATAGTCTTATAGAGTGTTTTATGTGTGTGAGTGTCACAGTGTTGTAAAGTGTTGTGGAATAAATTAAATTGTTTATCTGTCGGTTGTTGTTGTGACTTACACTTCATCATTATCATAACCCTAGACATTCAACGTAGTCATCACAATATTCCAGAATAATTCTGACTGAGATACAAATGTGGTAGCAAGTAAGGTCATCTGTAATACACCACACTTATTAGATACAGATACCTTCACAGCTGATCTCAGTCAGTACACTAAGTCCCCTATAAATATTTATATCATTCCACTTTACCACAATATCCACGTCTTTCTTGTCTCCCAGATTGTTGGATTGATATCCACGTCTTTCTTGTCTCCCAGATTGTTGGATTGATATCCACGTCTTTCTTGTCTCCCAGATTGTTGGATTGATATCCACGTCTTTCTTGTCTCCCAGATTGTTGGATTGATATCCACGTCTTTCTTGTCTCCCAGGTTGTTGGATTGATATCCACGTCTTTCTCGTCTCCCAGGTTGTTGGATTGATATCCAGTGCCTTCACGTCTTTCTTGCAGACATCTCTGAATCCCAGCTGTGGTCGACCGACTGTTCTGTTGCGATCTGTGAGTTGTCTGTAGAAAAGATCTTTGAGGATGCGACCATGTTCCATGCGGCGGAAATGGCCAAGCCAACGTAGTCTGTGCTGCCTAAGCTGTGTATAATACATACTTTGAAGGCCAGCACGTGACAGCACATGTGACTTATAATTTGGGTACACACTGTACTTATCTCGAGATAACTCTAAACTTTCTCTTTAAAACAAACCTCAAACTTGAACCTTCTGCAATATAATCCTGGCCTCTGAATTCATTTATGTCTTCAATCAAAATGCGACATACAATCATCGGACATAATAAAAATCACTACTGCTGACCTTTGACACTCCCCGAGCTGTCACAAGACATACAATCATCGGACATAATAAAAATCACTACTGCTCACCTTTGACACTCCCCGAGCTGTCACAAGACAAACATTCATTCCATTAGAAGCTTCTGAATAACGCTCAACTCATACATAGTGACATAGCAGACAATCATACAAATTTAACCTCAAAGTCAAAGGAATATTAAGCACCGTACTTCTCTATCACCTCCCTTTAATGTTTGTCTGCCTTTGAATCAAAAAACCTATTACAGTAGCAACAGTAGTAGTTGTGGTTGGGGTAGTAGTTAGCAACGGCGGGGCAGGCAAAGACATCAACATCAGAATGAATAAGGCAAGAACAGCCTTCTTTAGCCTAAACAACATCTGGAAGTCCTCCCAATACAGCACAAGCACAAAATTAAGATTATATCAGAGCTGCGTGCTTTCTGTGCTTCTCTATGGTGCGGAATGCTGGAGAGTTACAGAGAAGGAAATGTCGAAATTGTCCTCTTTTCACACAACATGCCTAAGAAAAATTCACCGAATCTGTTGGCCAAATACCATCACTAACCAAGATCTGCTTACTCGTAGCAAGCAAGAGGACATGCACACCATCATAGCTGGCAGACGCTGGAGCTGGGTTGGTCATGTCCTCAGAAGAGACCCCGATGCCATCACAAGAACAGCTATGCTTTGGACCCCTGAAGGAAAACGAAAGAGAGGCCGACCAAAAACAACCTGGCGGAGGACTGTGGAGGCTGAGATGCAAAGAATGAACCAGAGCTGGGGCACTGTACGAAGGATGGCCACCGACCGAGCAAAGTGGAATCAATTTGTTGTTGCCCTACAAGACGCCACTAGGCGTGATGGCCACTGACTGCTTTGACGGTCGGCGGCTAAGGATCAAAGAAGAAGAAGAAGTAGTTAGCAGTAGCAATGATGTTGATGAATGAAATAATATTTTTGTGATAGAAGTAGTTATAACTGTAGCAATCCTCAGGACCAGTTTACAACAATCTAAGGGTCGAGATCATTCAATGAATCACTGAGGGCGTTGCTGCCTGGCGTTTGCCATGTTGTCTCTTCATTCCATGACGGTCCCTGGTGTCTTGAATAAGTTGTGTCTTCATTCAGTATCTGCCCGTGTCACGTGGTAATTCTTTTTCTGTCTTCTGCTTCTTCTCTCTGAGTTGAATTTGCCTGTTGTAACGAAATTCTCGAAGTTTCCTCTTCTAACGGCATTCGGAAGAACTCTTGACTGTCTGAGCCTTACCGTGTTCATTAACTGGCGACTATCTCCTGTTCCCATGACAACTTCTCCGTGTGGCATTGTAGCTGTCCACGGTATGTTACATCCTTCTCAAGAACCACAACTCTGCCGGCTCTTTTCTTTCCGTCGGTTTCTTTATTGTCCAAGCCTCATATGCAGAAATAAATGTAGGATCTATATAACAGAATTCCGCAAACTAGTTGCATTTATTCAGGCAAAACAGACTTGTGTCAGAGTATAAACAATTCTTATAAGCCTCTGTTTTCCCTGGTACCGAAATAACATGTCCACTAATGATGAAGGAAGCTATCATTAAAAGTCAAATTCAAGTCATGGCAAATTTTGCATCCCTTGACAATACAAGCGAGGAGAGTCAGGAAAGCCAAGGCCACGAACGGGAAATGAAGCCTACTTAGATGGATTTTGGTAGGTTGTTCAAGGTAGATAATGATGGCTATTTGCAAGTACAGACCAACAATCTGTGTGTATTAATATTTGTTATTTCCAAGTAATCCTTAGTGGTAATGTTAAGTTGCTTACGCCTGACTACAGAAAATAAGTGCTGTGTAGTCAAAAGTATCTGGGAAAGTACATTATTCGGGGTAGAAAGGATGTGTAGAACAATGTCCGCAAATGTGACTAGTTTTAATTTCCGATTAGGTAAATACATTTTTTACTGGTAAGTGTGGATATTTTTCACTTTGTAAAGACATTCATTGATGATGATTCTTTAGTGCACATTTGATGTTGTTTATCCTCATAAAACTATTTGCTTAGTTGAGCTTTATGTGACGCTTACAGTAGGAGTGAACCCACTCAGTGTTTTTCTCATTCCTTTCCCCGTTAATATTTTTTACTGGTTACCACAAAAGTTAAGATTTTACGTCATCAAAATTCATTCATACAGCCAAAAAAGCACCCAGTACAACCAATCAGCACTGGAAGATATCGGGCAAGGGACGTTTGAGAGGAAGGCAGATGGCCAATATTAAGCAAATACTGATAAAACATATCACAATGGCCAAAAGAAACAAAAACAAAAAACAAAAAAACCACACACACACAACTCTCAGAAGACACAAAACGGATTTTTTCCAACTCTCAGAAGTATGACACAAATCAAATGACGGTAATAAAAATATGGGGATTTGTACAGGGATTCCAGCCACTCGATGGATGACAACAGAATATTGGCCTCTCATAACTTTAGAACCCCTGATCATCTGTTGTAACTTTAACCCGCATGCAGCATTTCCACGAGAATTTTACACGCTGGATCAAAGACAGGCTGATCTTCAGAATTCAACGTGGGGCGGTATACGATCTAAAGAAATCAGGGAACTCCCAGCTAACGTAGTTAGCTTCTCGAGAAATTTTTCGCACTCTCATGCGAGCAGCCTGAGACGAAGAAAATCGGTAGACCGGGGGAAACGGAGGAATCGCAGCGGTTAACACAACGGCGAGGTACCTCGGATTCTGCTCGACTTCAAGAAAAGTGTGAAAATCTAACACGTCCTATTTAAGTTACATTTGAGAAGTATAAATAAAGAACTCCGAAAACTGCATTTTATCGTTCGTTCTGACAGAATCCTAGTTTCACTAGCATAGTCGGATTCCTGCTAGATTTCATCTACCTTCGTTGACTATTGGAGTGTATTCTTTCTGCGCAGACGGTAATTTATACATTAGCTTCGAGTGATCAGTGGTCTAGTTATTTCAATTTATTTCATTGGATTGTGGTGTAAATTTAACCTTATTAAATAAACCCATTTTCAAAGTTCTAGTGCAAACTAATGTTACAGCTAAAAGTATTTCCTAATACACTTGACGCGTAAATTAATTTTGCAGACGTTAAAAGGAATTATAACCAGTAAATCCAGTTTAGTTCTGTATAGATAGATGTGCTTTTAATTATTTTAACTCACGGGGAGTTTTCCTGATTTGTTAATTGACGACGCTAATAAAGAAAATAGGCTAACTGTAATTTATCGCGTGTCAGATTATAATATGATTTGTAATGCATTTCTTGTTTTGATTATCTTTCATTCAGAACGATCATTCAACCTGCATCCCAGCAATTATTAATTATATACAGAGTTCTGCCAACTCAATTCGATAACTCCAGTAACATATGAACCTTTTTAAAGCTAAACTTGTGGCGACCTGTAATGGGCCCCGCTCCTCTGAATTTAACTGAGAATAAAGCCACCCAAGAAACACTTTTAAAATACTAGTTCATATATAGTCCTTAAAAGTAAAACTGGAAGCAGAACATATTTTATTCACTGCCCTATTTGTGAAGAAAAAACATAGATCTACCTGAACACTGTCTGTCAAGTATATTCAGTGGATTTTACACACCCCCCGAAGAAGAACTTACCTCAGTGTTTTTTTTTAACTTGTGACATTACGGAAAAAGAAAGTTATCTCCACCAGCTGTGCCAATTTTAGGAACCACACCATACCTCACGCCTAGCCAAGTGCCTGTGCCATTCATTAGGAACTTTATCTAAACCAACAGTAGCCTTTACGCTTCACCGTCTGGCGATTTTTTGAGACTATTTGTTACCTCGTTAAATCTGGGGCCTGACACGGAAGAAATAAGAGGACCAGTCCATTATTCCACGGTATTAGCTGCTGTGGTAAATAATTCCTAGAGTGACAGAATTCACCATTTTGGTAAGTCTGCGTGTGTGTTTGTGGGATGGCCAGCCCTAGTGTGTTTTTTTTTTTTTGAATGAAAGGAGATTTAATCTTTTCTTTACCCTTTTAATTAGTTCGACCTAGTATTAAGGTGCATTATATTCCTTGTACGGGATTTCTCCTAGCGGGATTGTGTAACTGTGTTCATTCCCCCCTCCCGTAAAATTTGTATGATTAAAGGGAGACATTTGAGAACCCTAGCTTTTCCTCTACCCCCCCCCCCCCTTTTTACTGTAACCCCTTGCCTCAGAGTAATAAATTTACCAGTGGGTTAAATTGCCTATCTCTGATCACCCCCCCCCCCCCCTTTCTTGTCTTTTGGACCGGGTCTTGTCTGTTAGTAAATACAAACGGGAAACGGTGGATGGGATATTTCTCCTCAAACCCCCCTCTTCCCTTATCATATTTGTATTCTGTAACCTTTGATTTTTGACTGTAAATGTATAATTATTTGTGACTGCTTTATGATAATAAAGGTATTAATCTTTATTTGTGTTGGTTGTCGGCTGGCCCAAAACTCCAAACATTTCCATCTGTGTAGGCTGTATTCATGTACGTTGTGCGACAGAATCACCAAATCGGTGAGTGCGCCTGAGCGACTGGAACTGACAAACAATTGTTTGTTCAGAAGAGAGATAGGAATAGTCTGTGAGAAACAGATATTGTCGTAATAAGAGACTGTCCTTGCTCTTCCCAGCGCTTGTGAATCTACTACCTCATTCTCCTAAATCCTTATTCTCACAGAGCCTTCAATATTCCTCTACACTCTAAAGGGACCAATATCCATCAGCACCCTCTCAGATAAAAATTACGACAATATATGGTTAGCTCGTTCGAGATTCTGAACCTAGTTAAAATAGAGTGTGTGGTTGATTGTCTTTGTGAAGTAGGGTATAATCTTTAAAAGTAATTACTTCCCCTAGACCAAGCCGTTCAGTATTTGGGCCGACCACACAATAATTATGACAGGTTTTTTTTTTTCCACAGGAGCAGGCAGTTAGTGATTATAAAAGATTTGTCACCTTTGTATTCTCTGGCAGAGGGAATTGAAATTTTTTGGTTATATAATTGCTGGGACTGCGTGATTGTTTTACAATCACTAAAGGTTTTGAAGCGTTTGAGTTGAGCTAAGCTAAAGACGGATTGTTCTGATTTTTTTAAAAATTAAGTTAACTACGTCTCATCTCAAAATTGTCTTCAGGGACGGAGTTTGTTGTTAGAGAATTAACATTTTCTGGGGAAAAAAAAATTTTTTTTTTCCTTTTAAATTGTTTTAATATAAATATTTCTCTACTGTTAGTAATAGTAGATTTTTTTTTTCTAGTGTAACTTACTAATTTAATTGGCATAGTTGCTTGCGTTAAAAGTCTTAAGTGACAATAATAGCGGCGATAAGTTAACACACGAGGTCATTAAGTAAATTGTTTTTTACTTTCGTTTTTTTCTCGTAGCGGCTTTGAATTTTTTTCCCTTCTTGTTCTTTCGTACTATTCTCTAGTCATACTACATCTTATTCTTTAACAATGGCAGAGAGGATACAGATGAGATCCATCCTGAGGCTGGAAGCGAAAGAGGCAGGCTTAGACGCAGAAGCGGCGAATCTGTTTATCAACCAGGAATTGGAAATATATGACGCGCAGCAACAAAGAGCAGAAGCAGAGAGAGAGGAAGGAAGAGAAACAAAGAGCAGAAGCTGAGAGGAAGGAAGAAAAAGAGAGAGAAGAGAGGGCAGAAGCTAGGAAGAAAGAAGCGGACGATCGTCAATTGGAGCAGAAGAAAATTGAGGCAGAGATGGAAGCTCGCAGGGAAAGAGAGAGAGAGCGAGAAAGACAACATGAACTGGCGCTTAAGGCTTTAGAGAGTCGGGGCGCCTCTACTCCGAATAACGGAGAGCCGTCTTCGCCCCAGTCTCAGTCAATGGACCTCTCCAGCACTCATTCTGCCCAATTAGCGGCGATGTCTTTTGCTTTAGAATCTTTTCCTAGCCCTAATGAAAAAATTGACAGCTACCTAGAAAAATTCGAAAGGCTCGCGAATCTGTATGGGTTAGAGAGTTCCCGCTGGGCACTTAAGCTCTCAACGTCACTAAAAGCTAATGCTTATGACGTGTACACGAAGCTGGGAACCAACCAACATGATTACGACATGCTGAAAAAGGCCTTGCTAGAACGGTTTTGAGATGACCGCCCGAAAATTCCTGCAAATGTTCAGGAACAGCCGAAAAGAGAGCACGGAAACATTCCCACAATTCTCTTCACGTCTCACGGGCTATTTGACAAAGTGCATTGAATTATCTGACCTACCTCTTACATATGAGGGACTACTTGAACTTGTTCTTGTGGAACAGATAAAGGCAACTTTGTCAAACGAAACCCGTAGATTTTTGGCTGAACAGGGCGCAGTCAGGCTTGAGGACATCCTCAATAAGGCCGAACGCTATACCAATGCAATGGCCGAACTTCCCAGCACTAAACGTAAACCCACAGATGAGCCATCTCGAAAACAAAATCTAGAGCAGTCATCCTATTCTTCTAATTCCTCTCAGAATTATAACCAACGAGAAAATAATACCCAGAGACCTCCCCAGGAAAAATCGAAATTCTACAAAACCCGATACCCCCCCCCCCCCCCCCCCCCCCCCAACAACAATTCTGATCAACCCACCAAGCCTACGTGGCAGCGCGGCCACCAAGGTCAAGGAAAAGGAAAGACCCCTACACC
This sequence comes from Oreohelix idahoensis, assembly GCA_024509875.1. Taxonomy (NCBI): domain Eukaryota; kingdom Metazoa; phylum Mollusca; class Gastropoda; order Stylommatophora; family Oreohelicidae; genus Oreohelix; species Oreohelix idahoensis. The sequence continues at coordinate 26,986 of JAMPIV010010724.1, forward strand.
AGGAACGTCTGATCAGGGCAAGCAGACCGGGCCTAACCGCGTTGGATGTTTGCATACAGCCTCGAAAGGTAGAGTCAATGTCAGTGATTCTCAACCTGAGGGGGACCGACCCTCAACTCGAGGAACTGTAATTTTGAATGGTACCTCAACCACTTGTCTCTTTGACACTGGATTAAGTTTTAGTTGTATTGTTGCTAGACACCTAGTCAAACCAGGTCAGGAGACAGAGGAAACCGTCAAACTTAGTGGAGTTTTTAAGAGTGATGCGCCCAGGACGCTGCCTATCGCACTGGTAGAAATACACTCTGACTTTGTCAGAGGGGTTATTAAAGCGGCCATTATGGATGATCCTATCTACCCAGTTATCCTGGGATGTAGATATGTGTTTATTGGGAGACCAAAGGAGCCGATTGTGGCAGCGGTAACCACAAGAGGGCAAGCCAAGCAAGAGAGGGAGCCTGCGCCAAATTTGTTGCCGAATGAACTGAAGGAGGCGCAACAAAAGGACCCTACTCTGGAGCCCTGCTTTAAAAGACTGCCCATGGCTAAGGACCCCAGACACAACGGAGACATCTTTTCTAAGGATGGCGTATTGTATCGTAGAACGGGCAACCCGGACACGGGGAATAACCAGCTCCTAGTACCGACGCAGTACCGAAGCCAGATCTTAGAGATGGGGCACTCTCTTCCCTTTAGCGGACATATGGGACAAAACGCCACTATTCAGCGAATAAAAACCCACTATTGGTGGCCAGGAATGAACTCTGACATTATCAGGTATGTGAAATCCTGCGCCCAGTGCCAACGGGTAGCACCCAAGCACTTGACACCCCCAGTACCCATGGGGCAAATGCCAATAGTAGGGACTCCATTTGAACGGGTTGCTGTCGACATCATTGGACCCCTGGAAAGGACCAAAAGAAAGCACAGGTTCATCCTGACTTTAGTCGACACTTGCACAATGTGGGCCGAAGCTGTACCGCTAACATGCATAGATTCCAAGCATGTCGCAGAAGCCCTCGTGCAAATCTTTACACGGTTGGGATTCCCTCAACAAGTTTTGACGGACAATGGATCCCAATTCCGTAGCCTGTTAATGGAGGAGATCTTTAAGATCTTGAGGGCCAAACATATCCACACAAGTCCCTATCATCCGGCCGGAAATGGGCTCGTGGAACGTTTTAACGGCACCCTCACCACCATGTTACGTAAGCTGGGTCAGGAGAAACCGGAAGACTGGGACCTATATATATCGGCTGCCTTATTCGCCTACCGAGAGGTTCCCCAAGCGTCTACGGGATTCGCGCCAGCTACACTTTTATTTGGCAGACCTATTAAGGGGCCACTAGAAGCCTTACTTCGGTCCCTGACAGACCAAAAGGCTGACGAGACAGTCGTCTCTGCAAGCAAGTATGTATCTGAGCTCAAGGAAAGGCTAAAGCTAGGATGGGATCTAGCTACAACAAACCTTACGAAAGCCCGCGCTAAACATGCTAAAAGATACAACAAAGCTGCAAAAGAGAGAGAGCTCCAACCAGGGGAGAAAGTTTTGTTGCTACTCCCAACCGGAAGCAATAAACTTCGCATCGGATGGCAAGGGCCGTTTACCGTCCTTAAAAAGATCTCACGTACTAATTACAAGATCTCCATTAAAGGAAAGGAGAAGGTCTTCCACATAAATCTGCTCAAGAAATATCTGGAAAGACCAGTGCCATCCTCCGAGCATCTCCTGGCTGTCGCCATAGCAACGGAAGACGAGGAAGATGATGATGGTTGCATGGAGTACCCATTGCAACCCACAGAATCCTTTAAAGATGTCAAGTTCGGCGACAATCTCTCACCAGAACAACAAACAGAAACCAGGGCGCTACTACAGCAGTACAGTGCAGTCTTAACGGATGTACCTGGTCGAACAAATCTCAACGAATTTGACATAAAACTAACAAACGAGACCCCTGTTCGAACCAGAGTATACCCCATTCCGTACGCCAAAGCTGATGCACTTCGCGGAGAAATAGACAAGCTGCGTCAGGCAGGAATTATCAGCGAGTCTACATCTCCTTACAGTTCGAGTGTAGTGCTGTTGCAGAAGCCCAATAAGGAAGTTCGGCTGTGTATTGATTACCGGTTGCTAAACGCTGTAACGGAATTCCAGCCTGAACCGCTCCAAACTGCTTCTGAGTTGTTCACCAAGCTCAGCAAGGCAACAATTTTCTCCAAGATTGACCTCAGTAAAGGTTATTATCAAATACCAGTCAAGGAGGAAGTTAAACCTTTGCTAGCTTTCAGCACTAGTGAAGGACATTACACATTTAATGTGATGCCGTTCGGACTGCATAACGCACCAGGAGTGTTTACCAGGATGATGAGAAAGCTTTTAGAACCCTTGCAAAGTCCCCACATCCATAATTTCATGGACGACATCTTAATTGCATCGGAATCCTACGAAGAACATATTGCTACAGTCGCTATGCTCCTTAGGAGACTACAGGAAACTGGTCTCACAGCCAGACCTAGCAAATGTCTCATCGCATTTGAAAAGCTGGACTTCCTGGGGCACACTATTTCTCACGGCTGTAGTTGGCCTATTAAGAAGAACGTGGAGAAAATAGTGGCAGCAAAAAGACCCCGAACAAAGAAAGACATCAGGTCATTCTTATCACTATGTGCTTACTATCAGAAATACATCCAGAACTTCAACGGACTGACAGCACCTCTGACTGACCTCACCAAGAAAGGTTGTCCTGATAAGGTCATGTGGAATCAAAAGTGCGAACATGCATACAGCACTTTGAAAGGACAGTTGGCGGCATACCCCATCCTAAGGTTACCTGACCTTAAGAAACCTTTCGTACTGAGAGTTGACGCGTCAGGTCAGGGCATCGGGTCAACATTGCTGCAAGCCGAGGACAGTGACCCGAACCTGCTATTCCCAGTTGCTTACGGCAGTCGGAAACTGAATAAAGCGGAACGCAACTACAGTGTCGTTGAAAGAGAATGTCTCGCTCTGATTCATGGCATCAGACGCCATCATGAGTTTCTGTATGGTACTTCTTTCACGGTGCAAACAGACCATGCTCCATTAGCTTTCCTGGGTGCCAATAAGGAATTCAACGCAGGATAATGCGTTGGGCCTTGCTATTGAGTGTTTATTCCTTCAAAGTGGAATATATTCCAGGAAAACAGAATGTCGGAGCTGACTTCTTGAGTAGAAACTGGACCACGGAGGAAGAGGAGAAAATCGACGATGCCAATCATCCAAAAGCTACCGATCAGGGCAGCTTCATTGTCATAAATGAAACATGAAAACGAGTTTCCATGTCTCAAAAGTGGGGACGATTGTGACGTACGTCTAAGTATGACAAATGAATTTCCCTGACTCGATGGATGACAACAGAATATTGGCCTCTCATAACTTTAGAACCCCTGATCATCTGTTGTAACTTTAACCCGCATGCAGCATTTCCACGAGAATTTTACACGCTGGATCAAAGACAGGCTGATCTTCAGAATTCAACGTGGGGCGGTATACGATCTAAAGAAATCAGGGAACTCCCAGCTAACGTAGTTAGCTTCTCGAGAAATTTTTCGCACTCTCATGCGAGCAGCCTGAGACGAAGAAAATCGGTAGACCGGGGGAAACGGAGGAATCGCAGCGGTTAACACAACGGCGAGGTACCTCGGATTCTGCTCGACTTCAAGAAGGGTGTGAAAATCTAACACGTCCTATTTAAGTTACATTTGAGAAGTATAAATAAAGAACTCCGAAAACTGCATTTTATCGTTCGTTCTGACAGAATCCTAGTTTCACACTAGCATAGTCGGATTCCTGCTAGATTTCATCTACCTTCGTTGACTATTGGAGTGTATTCTTTCTGCGCAGACGGTAATTTATACATTAGCTTCGAGTGATCAGTGGTCTAGTTATTTCAATTTATTTCATTGGATTGTGGTGTAAATTTAACCTTATTAAATAAACCCATTTTCAAAGTTCTAGTGCAAACTAATGTTACAGCTAAAAGTATTTCCTAATACACTTGACGCGTAAATTAATTTTGCAGACGTTAAAAGGAATTATAACCAGTAAATCCAGTTTAGTTCTGTATAGATAGATGTGCTTTTAATTATTTTAACTCACGGGGAGTTTTCCTGATTTGTTAATTGACGACGCTAATAAAGAAAATAGGCTAACTGTAATTTATCGCGTGTCAGATTATAATATGATTTGTAATGCATTTCTTGTTTTGATTATCTTTCATTCAGAACGATCATTCAACCTGCATCCCAGCAATTATTAATTATATACAGAGTTCTGCCAACTCAATTCGATAACTCCAGTAACATATGAACTTTTTTAAAGCTAAACTTGTGGCGACCTGTAATGGGCCCCGCTCCTCTGAATTTAACTGAGAATAAAGCCACCCAAGAAACACTTTTAAAATACTAGTTCATATATAGTCCTTAAAAGTAAAACTGGAAGCAGAACATATTTTATTCACTGCCCTATTTGTGAAGAAAAAAACATAGGTCTACCTGAACACTGTCTGTCAAGTATATTCAGTGGATTTTACACACCCCCCGAAGAAGAACTTACCTCAGTGTTTTTTAACTTGTGACATTACGGAAAAAGAAAGTTATCTCCACCAGCTGTGCCAATTTTAGGAACCACACCATACCTCACGCCTAGCCAAGTGCCTGTGCCATTCATTAGGAACTTTATCTAAACCAACAGTAGCCTTTACGCTTCACCGTCTGGCGATTTTTTGAGACTATTTGTTACCTCGTTAAATCTGGGGCCTGACACGGAAGAAATAAGAGGACCAGTCCATTATTCCACGGTATTAGCTGCTGTGGTAAATAATTCCTAGAGTGACAGAATTCACCATTTTGGTAAGTCTGCGTGTGTGTTTGTGGGATGGCCAGCCCTAGTGTGTTTTTTTTGAATGAAAGGAGATTTAATCTTTTCTTTACCCTTTTAATTAGTTCGACCTAGTATTAAGGTGCATTATATTCCTTGTACGGGATTTCTCCTAGCGGGATTGTGTAACTGTGTTCATTCCCCCCTCCCGTAAAATTTGTATGATTAAAGGGAGACATTTGAGAACCCTAGCTTTTCCTCTACCCCCTCCCCCCCCCCCTTTTTACTGTAACCCCTTGCCTCAGAGTAATAAATTTACCAGTGGGTTAAATTGCCTATCTCTGATCCCCCCCCCCCCACCCCCCTCTTGTCTTTTGGACCGGGTCTTGTCTGTTAGTAAATACAAACGGGAAACGGTGGATGGGATATTTCTCCTCAAACCCCCCTCTTCCCTTATCATATTTGTATTCTGTAACCTTTGATTTTTGACTGTAAATGTATAATTATTTGTGACTGCTTTATGATAATAAAGGTATTAATCTTTATTTGTGTTGGTTGTCGGCTGGCCCAAAACTCCAAACATTTCCATCTGTGTAGGCTGTATTCATGTACGTTGTGCGACAGAATCACCAAATCGGTGAGTGCGCCTGAGCGACTGGAACTGACAAACAATTGTTTGTTCAGAAGAGAGATAGGAATAGTCTGTGAGAAACAGATATTGTCGTAATAAGAGACTGTCCTTGCTCTTCCCAGCGCTTGTGAATCTACTACCTCATTCTCCTAAATCCTTATTCTCACAGAGCCTTCAATATTCCTCTACACTCTAAAGGGACCAATATCCATCAGCACCCTCTCAGATAAAATTTACGACAGTAGTAGTATTAGTGGAGGTGGTCGTAGTAGTAGTAGTAATAGTAGTAGTAGTAGTAGTAGTAGTAGTAGTAGTAGTAGTAGTAGTAGTAGTAGTAGTAGTAGTATCAGCAGCAGCAAAGTAGTAGGAGCTGCATTAACAGTAAGCTGCAGAATTAATTGTAATAGTAGCTGTAATCTTTGCAGCCTGTAGTCAGACAGACAATAGACAAGCTGTTCTTGCAGGCCGTAGTCAGACAGACAATAGACAAGCTGTTCTTGCAGACCGTAGTCAGACATATAAAAGACAGACTTTCCTTGCAGCCTGTACTCAGACAATAGGCTGGCTGTACCTACATACTGTAGTCAGGCAAAAAACAGCTGTCCTTAGAGTCTGTAACCAGACAGAAACTAGACAGACTGTCAATATAGCTTCTACTAAACAGGTATTGTTCTTGCAGACGGGAAGAAGACAGACAATAGACAAGACTTTTCTTATAGGCTGTAGTTAGACAGAGAAAGGCGAACTATTATTACAGCCTGCAACCCGTCAGATAACACACAGATTGACGATACAGTCCGTTCTCAGACAAACAATAGACAATCTCTCATTGCAGCCTGTGATCAGACAGACATAGACTTGAAGTTCAACAGATTGCAATCAGATAATATAAACTGTTCTTACATCATGTATGTAGACAGGCAATAAGCAAACTGTACCTACAGAATGCATGAAGACACTGTGTCATTACAACCTGTAGTCAGACACTGACAAAAGACAGCTTGTCCTTACAGGATATCGTTAGACAGACAAAAGAGACAGATGTGCTTACAGGCTGCAGCCAAATGCACAAAAGACACTCTGTCTTTACAACCTGTTGTCAGACAGACAAAAGAAACTCTGTCTTTACAACCTGTTGTCAGACAGAGAAAAGACAGACCGTGCTTACAAGCTGCAGTCAGACAGACAGTAAACAGATTGTCATTGCTGTCTGCAGCCAAACAAACATCACATAGACTATCTTGTGTAATTAAACACTACAATGTGAGCTGTTTGCACACGATTTGAAGATTAACACAGATTAAATATTTCCTGAATTAATCATTGATCACATAATTAATCATTGATCATGAGACATATTTCAGAGTAAACTTTGTATGTGGTAAATATTAGGAAGTTACAAACGTATTAATTTAGCTATTATTTAGTGTGCATTAGTCAATGCTATTCAGTCAGTATGTATGAGTCAGTATGCATCAGTCAGTATGTATGAGTCAGTGTGCATTAGTCAGTGTGCGTCACTCAGTGTGAGTCAGACAGTGTGCATCACTCATTCCACATCAGTTTTTGCTCGTAAATAACGTCACGAATCTATGCTATTACTGGCCGTGCAGTTTTTTTGCTTCATTAAAACATCTCCCGACATAACATACAACAACAGCAATAGTCATGCACGCAAGCTGGAGATCGCCATCGACCCTTCTTACTTCTCTTTTAGGCCCCATAGGGAATCACCACTCAGTATCTCCCCCCCCCCCCTCGAAGAAAGCCTACGCCAAAGTATTTCATGTGCTCTTCCAACAGTAGTTTTTGTCTCCCCCGACGCCTTCTACCCTGGGTATCCACGAAAAAGTACTACCTTGTAACACTATCGGTTGATGTCCTCACTCTGAGACCTATCCAACTGCAGCGACTTTTTCATCATCTCTTATTCCGCTGGTTTAGCTCTTCCCATCAGTTCCACACTAGTGATCCTCCTGACATATCACTTCCATCCTTCTGTTCTACGGAAGCAACTATTTATGGCAGTTTGTAACTTCACGAAAGAATACAAATAATAAAATATTGTATGAATCAGCCGTTGACCAAATAAAGACAAATTCTCCCGGAATTTCCTCAAAGATCTTCACATCTCATATGTCCGGCCCATGTCACCATCGGCGCGTCCTGACAGAAAATCTATGCTTATCTCCACTTATCTTGAGACGTCGGGGGGTTTCTCTTTAATGAAGAAGGCTGTCCAGCACTGGACAAGGGGACGCTGTCATGTGGACATGAAGAGGCGACTGAAAGTGAAGAAAAACACAATAAACAGGAAAAGGGTTGATGAAATCACTGAGAAAGACGGGGCGAAAATGTAACAAAATTCTGAAACAAAAAAGACATGGAAGAATGTGTAAAGGACTTAGACATTTGATACGATAACTGGAATTTATGCACAGATAAATGTATGTAAAGAATGGCTTAAGTGATGCACAAGACAGTAAGAGGTATTTTTTTTTTAAAAACTTAAATAAATACAACACTTCCTCATATATAATGAGGCAGAATAAACAGACTTTGTCGACAAAGAAATAGAATAAAAAGGGCTTTTAGAATGTAATGTCAGTGACAACAAAGTATATTTATTCGTATCTTAATAATTCAGATGGCTGCTAATAAAATTAGAGCACGAAGTGCGATTTTTGAGATGGCTTCATGTGAATATTTGAGGTTACCATGCCACTACTTGAGCTGATCAGGTCCATTTTAAGGTGATCAGACGAATTCAGCGGTGGCCTGGCGAATATTTGAGGTGACGAGGTCAAGTTTGAGCTGACGACAGGCGTATTTAGGTGCCTTTATGCACACTTTGAGGTGACCTGATCAATTTTTGAGGTGGCAACAGGCGTATTTAGGTGCCTCCATGCACAATTTAAGATGCCAGGTCTGATAATTTATGTCGCTACATGCATATTTAAATGCTTTCGTGTACACTGTGAGGTGACCACATCAATTTTGAAGTGAGGAGAATTTTGAATTGACACCAGGCGACTTCAGAGTCAATTTAGCTACTTGTAGAGGAGAGGTAATCCACAGAAATTTTGTTGCATACGTCTACCTCTAGGCATATCCGTTCTGTTTCTTTCGGATTCAGCTTCAGGTGTTTGTGACTTTCCTCATTCTCTCTTTGCTTTTAAGTTTCATAATATTATTATTCCTGTGATATCGAGATGAGATTATATTCTCAGTGTCCACTTGATCAATTCATTTTTTTGTTTGTTTGTATGGTCAACTTTAAAGTCTACAGATCACAAAAACAATAAACACAGATAGAAACATACTGCTCAAATAATGTGAACGGTGGTTTGGTTTTAGAAAAGTAAGTGAGTGTAGATAAAGGGTTTGGAAAAAATGAATGGAGTTGTTAAAAGACTGTTCGTCTTTGTTGAAGGGAAGTGATATGTATGGAGGAGTGCTTTGAGCAAAGGGAGGAAACTCCGTGGTTTCCACTTGGAAGATGTAGTAGTTATTGTTAGAGTTAAGCATATTAAGTGAGTCCAGAGTTGTGGTGGGACAAATTTGCATGTAAAGTTTTTGTAATAAGAATTGAAGAGAAGTGTATGGTTTTGAGTCTAATCATCAAAGGGAGATAACTTTGTATTACGTCCCTTGTAAGTTTTGGTGGGTGAGCAAGAAAAAAAATACGCACGAGAAAGTTGTGGTAGGATAAACACATTTTGGAGCCGCGCTGGTGTAATGGCTACAATGTTGTACTGGCGACCAGGTTTTCAAGGTTCAAGCCCGGGCGTCAGCGTTTCAAGGAATGTTTACGACCGGGAATTTGACTGAATAACCTGAACGGCTCCTGCACATAAACCCCCAGTGGATGGGAAGGAGCGAAGCTCCTGACCGGGTTGGAAGGAAAGTCCTCTGACCCCCCCCCCCCCAGCCTCGCAATGACATGTCATTGGGCCAAAAGGGCTGGAAAGCTCGAGTGCCGCTGGTTAGAGGGGAAAAAAAAACACATTTTAGGAGTGAACGGAAAATGTTAGAACTGGGATTAGTCAGTCTGATTTTGAACGCGCTGAGCGTAAGTTAGCAAGTGTGTGCTAGAGAGATGGTAGTTTGGAAGTTCATTTAGTGAGCGAGGTTCTTGATATTCATGTTTCTGGAAAACAAGTCTTTTTGATGTGGTTGGCTACTGTGGTTACAGACACGCCATTACAAGAGTTATGTTATCAAGTTGTCAAGGTTTTGTGTTTTTCAAGACAGCAGGTATGATTGCAGTTTATACTGAAGACAGATTTTTGTTACATAAAACAGAGACAGACGTAGTGATCAGGTAAACTGGTAGCAAATCAACATCCCTGGCAGTGTAGGCCAGTCTTCTAGCAAGATACACCAGAAGGTCACTAAGTGAAAAGTTATAAAGATAACTAACTTTCTTAAAAGATCACCCAGGTGACATAGCAGTGGAGAAATTAGACGAGAGCAGATCAATGACAGATATGTACAAGAATATGGTTTTCGGATGTTCGCTGAATTGAGAAAATGTACGAATGGGAATTATATCAAATTGAAAATGTATAAATCTATGAGATAAATTCGCAGAAGAGAGAAGCGGATTCTACTTTATGTAAATAAAACTTTGAAGTTCGTTTTACTGCTGTTGGAGTACAGTGTGTCAACAGAGTTAGAAACCATCAACCATCTGTACGTCTTGTCTAACAGTACATTTCATCACTTGTTTACAGCAGAGTGTTTACATTGCTCACACATGCTGACCACTGGTTACGGCAGTGATCTGAACCTCTAACATCAACACTATACGAACACTATAAAGAAATGAAAACCTTAACCCACACTATCACGGCCACATAATAAGGCATAATAATTATAATTATATATATATATATATATATATATATATATATATATATATATATATATATATATATATATATATATATATATATATATATATATCGTGTGTGTGTATTTGTGTACATGTTTGTGTGTGTGATAAAGAGGTCAAAACTATTGCCTGAACAGTAACTGTGAAGGAATATATTGAGAAATAGTGAATACATTTGTGCAGACATCTTGTAAGGCCGAAACGCCATCAACAAGCAGCACGGTCATATAACCTCAAGATGACAGCAACTAAAAACAGGAGACCACACAGAAGAAGACAGGTCAAGAGTAGTATAGTAGGGCGGTTACGGGTCGTATTCAGGAGGATACGAGTGACTTTTATATAGCAAAATACTCCGATCGATTCAGGAGGATGCGCGGACTTTTATATAGCAATATATTAGTTCGATAATGGCGGGTTAGTAGGTAGGTTGTGTAGGTATTTTAATTGTTGTGTGTTGGTAGTGTGTTGTTTATTTATACAAGAGACATATATATATGTTACAACAGGTAGACAACAGTTATACAATATACAATATTTATACAACATAGATAACAAAGGTCAAGGTTTTTTAATAAATATATCTAATATCACAGTGTTTTGTTACAGCTGCTGTCTAGAACAATATATATATATATATATATATATATATATATATATATATATATATATATATATATATATATATATATATATATATATATATATATATATATATATATATATATATATATAATATAAAAATCGATAATGGCGGAATATATAAAAAATCGATATTGGCGGCGTAGGTTACTAAGGGGTTTTTTTTAAGGAAGAGGGTATTGACTTTGGCTGACGGGGGTGACGACTCATGTGTGTGTTGGGGTGTAGCTGGCGGGTGTGGGTGGTATTGTTTTGGTATTTTAAGTGTGTTGTTATGTTTCTTTATACAATATATTTTACAACAGGTAGACAACATATATACAATATATATTTTACAACATTTATACAAAGGCCAAGGTTTTTTAATAAATATATTTAATATCACAGTGTTTTTATTACAGCTTCTGTCCAGAACAAATATATACAAAAAATATAAAAATCGATAACGGCGGAAAATATAAAAAATCGATAATGGCGGCGTAGGTTACTAAGGGGGTTTTTTAAGGGAGAGGGTATTGACTTTGGCCGGCGGGGGTGACGACGCATGTGTGTGTTGGAGTGTAGCTGGCGGGTGTGGGTTGTATTGTTTTGGTATTTTAATTGTTGTGTGATGTTGTAGTGTGTTGTTTCTTTATACAACATATACATATATATATATATATATATATATATATATATATATATATATATATATATATATATATATATATATATATATATATATATATATACATACATACATACATACATACATACATACATACATACATACATACATACATACATACACACACACACACACACACACATATATATATATATATATATATATATATATCTACACATATATATATATGTGTATATGTATATATGTATATGTATATGTATATATGTATATATGTATATATGTATATATGTATATTTGTATATATGTATATATATATATATATATTACAGCAGGTAGACAACATATGTAAAAATCGATAAAATCCTGCACTCTTGAGATAAAGCGGAAAATATAAAAAATCGATAAATTCGCTTAGTATGAGTTTTATAGAGAAAGCTGGCTAATGAGCGTGGTGTGGTGTTGATTTTTGAGTTCGCGGGGGTATTGGTTTTGGCTGGCGGGGGTGATGACGCATGCTTTTGGTTTGTCTGGTGTGTTGTGTGTAGGTATTTTAATTGTTGTGTGTTGGTAGTGTGTTGTTTATTTATACAAGAGACATATATATATGTTACAACAGGTAGACAACAGTTATACAATATACAATATTTTACAACATAGATAACAAAGGCCAATGTTTTTTAATTGTATAAATATATTTAATGATCTCTTTTAAAAGAATACGAAAATGTCAATCTAAAGCTCTAGTTTCAGACGGTTTGTAGCTCTTCGCTTCTTCGCGGGTGGTTGTAGATTAAAGACATCATTATCGTCTGGGTGATTGTCTATGGAATATTGGTTGATAACAACTGGAGGTGTTGTAGTGGTACAAGCGGAACTGGGGTTGTTACAAGTAATAGGACAGGATTTTGGATGGCGGGGTGATGACTCATGGAAGTGTATTGGGGTGTAGCTGGCAGCGGGGGTGTGGTGTGGTGTTGATTTTGTACCGATCGATAACGGAGGTGGCGCGGAGGTTTGATAGTCCTTTTACACAGTCTAAAATCACTATTGGTTATCTGCAGTGTTTTAAATAGTTTTGTGAAGCCATTATTTCTATAATAATTAGTATTATAAAGTGAGGTTGTGGTGTTGTTCGTATGAGTAGACGGTTGAATTGTGATGTTTATTGAGCCCCTTGGTACATTTTTCCCGCCCCGCGCTTGTTGTGTGGTGAGAACCGCCAAAAACGTGTTTTTGTCTGGTGGTTTGTGTGTAGGTATTGATGAGAATATAGGGGTAAGAGAAAAAAAACCTTGTAAGAGAAGACAAAGGTACGCGAAGTGAGACGAATTTTTTTAATTTTATATAATAAGGGGGTGTAGAGGTGGTCAGCCGGCGAGTTTAGTCTGGTTGATAATGTTGTCGGCCATTTCGACGCTGAATATACTCTAGATGTATATTTATCAGATCAGCGAGGGTGGATGCACATGCTCGCATAACTTCACGCTTCACAAAACCAAATCTTTACAGGAGCGATTATATGTTGATTTTTCACTGTCGCTTTTAAAGAGGCCATACCGCAGACTTGTGTAGATTGACCAATTATTTTGAAGGCCATGTATTCTTAATCAATAACAGGAGATTTTTTGTGTGTATTTCATGAAAGCTTAGTTATAGGTACATTGGCCAAAAGTGATCTCATCAGAACGTCGTTATCTGTGTGGATGTGCTGTAGTCGTGTTACAAACAACAAGCTGATTTAGACGTAGCTTTAACACTTTTTATTGGAAGGAGTTGTGCTTTTACCTTTTTACATGAATATAACAACCGATTTGTTCCAAAACCTTCATGCAACTATGTTGCTGCTTGGCTTGAGAAGAAGGAATTTTTATAAGCACTCACTAAGTGAATTCCCTTTTTCCTGCCCGCTATAGAATAAAGATGAAAATATAAAACATTGATAAATTGTGTTGAGGAAGATGGCTAACGAGCGGGATATGTGGTGGGGGTGATTTTGGTTTTGTCTGGTGTGTTGGCGTGCAGGTATTGATGAGAATATAGGGTGGTGACAGGTGAAGTGTTACGTTATCGTTGTGGACATGTCTTTTGATGTAAAAATATGACAGGAAATTTCCGTTTATTGGGTGAACGTAATTACATATTGATACGTGCTCTGGCCCACGGGGTAGTTTTCTTTATTATTTATATTATTTCATGACTAATAAGTCTACTCACCCCAATGTCCAGCTAGTGGTATATAAGTGACCCCGCACACAGCCATATTCTCCAACATAAAAAATACTGTCAAAGGCCAGGCTGGACAAGGCCAAATAGCCAGTTTTATTGAACACAAAGATGCTCCGTAGAGATATATGCCATATGCAGACTAGATTATGGCGGCAACTAGACACTCGTTAGTGTCGCTGTACAGGCTGCAACTGGAACAATGTCGACGACATTTTCATTCGTTTTTAATAAAGCTCAAACACGCACGTTCTTTTACCGCTAGTTATGAAACCCGATCGATGGTCGGGGCAGACTTCGCGACGAAACCATTGATCGTATACTTTATAAAATTCCGTAGCATAGAGAGTCGAACGGCTTTGGTTAGGGAAGGCTAAATATAGGCGGTCGGTGGTATCCATCTCGCATAGCTGGAAATTTGATCTAGC
>JAMPIV010010725.1:0-15000 GCA_024509875.1 Oreohelix idahoensis
TTTGTGCCAGAATTCATTGCTGGTCAACGTATCTGTGTTTATTTCCATGAATTGTGGTAAGCTTGAAACATTCAGTATCTTTTAATGAAAATTGAATGTGAATTGTTAATTTATGCCTGTATATATGTGTAGTTCAGTAGCAAACATGATGTAAAGCCTATAATGCTCCAGCCTGAACAGAAGGTGTCGGAGGAAAGTAAAACGGCATGGAATGGCCAAACAGTACATTGACACCTAGATGATTGACTAGAAAGAAATAATGCTGGAATTGCAGAGGCGTAGTAACCATTAGGGAGGGAAATACTGGTATAAAATATTTCAGATGAAGCTGACAGTTGGCCTAACGCTCTGAACTCAATGTTTGTGATGTATTGTGCTCAGTGTAGAACTAGAGTATCAATTAGTTATGAAGTAGAAGGTACATCCTTCTTGTTTTCAGGGACCGTGGTCTTATGTTATTGAGCAGCACCTGGTCAGAGCTTTGCTGAATCCAGAGTCGGACAGCATACTCCTTGGTCCATTTAGCTATCAGTGAGGTGTCTCCAGAGCCCAGGGGAGAAATCGAGCAGAGGAGTCTTTTCCTGCCGCCATCACGCAAGATAAGCTGATGTGGCCAGCTGAGCTCAACATTATGTACCCCCATCTTAAAATGACCTTGTAAAAATAACATTAAGAGGGGAATTTAATTGTTTTAATATCAGGAACTGAGAACATCTCCAATACTAGTTCCAATAAAGACAAACTATTGAAGTCATGATGACAAATACCAACAGAGCTTGAACAAAACAAAACCAGTATTACCTCATATTACTACTACATAACTGACACACATAGGATACTTTTAATAACATATGTCACTACAAGATTCATATTAATAAATTCTGTACATATAACTTGTAATTAAAATTGATTGTGATTCCTGGTTCCCTTTGTATTTGAATCAGGACACATATACATTCATGACAGCAATGAATACATATTGTTATTTGAAAAGTTATCAGTGACTCCTTTAAGATATCCTTGTAGAGTGTTTTATGTATGTGAGTGTCACAGTGTTGTCAAGTGTAGTGGAATAAATTAAATTGTTTATCTGTCTGTTGTTGTTTTGACTTACACTTCATCATACACATACCCTAGACATATAACGTAGTCATCACACTACTCCAGAATAATTCTGACTGAGGTATACATATGTGGCAGCAAGTAAGGTTATATATAATACACTACTCTTATTAGATATATATATACCTTCACAGCTGATCTCAGTCAGTACACTAAGTCCCCTATAAATATTTATAACATCCCACTTCACCACATATATTGGGGTCTCGCTCTTGGGATTTTGAATCTTTACCTATTAAAAATAGTGGGGGTAATTCACTTCAGGGAATATAAGAATTAAAAGGTATCCTTGGGTGGAATTAAATAAGGTTGAGCTCACGGTGCCTGTGTTGTCCATTAGATATATATTTAAAGATTGAATTGTTGGTTAGACATTGTATAAATTTACCTGATAGACAATGGCGGACCTGGCCAAATTTCGATCTGCTGCTGTTCAGACTGCAAAAGAGTTAGGATTAGATGGGCAAGTTATGGTTGCCTATGTCACTACGGAATGTGACAAATTTATTGAACGCGAAGAAAGAAGGTTTGAAGCCGAAAGAAAGTTAGAGGCTGAAAGGGAAATTAAGAAGTTACAATTTGAGGCTGAGGCTGAGACTAAGAGGTTGCAGATTGAGGCTGAGGCTAAGAAATTGGAAGCAGAAGAAAGAAGATTGACTGCAGAAAGAGAAGAAAGAAAATTAGCTGCAGAAAGGGAAGCAGAAGATAAAAGATTACAAAGGGAACATGAGTTACGACTAAGGGAGTTTGAGTTTCAAGGCCATGCTCCTGAAAATGGTGCCAGTTTCTTTGCCTCTGATGCCACTGCTAGCCAAGGAGCCTCAACCTCAGCTATGAATTTTCATTTAGATCATTTTGTTGAGAAAGACGATGATATAGAGAGCTATCTAAATAGGTATGAACTATTAGCTACCACATATGGGTTAGAGAGAGAAAGGTGGAGCTTAAAGTTATCTCAGGGACTTCGTGGGGCAGCTTATGAAGTTTTTGCAAAAATGAGCAGAGGTGATCAGGAAAATTATGACATGCTAAAGCAGGCTCTTTTGTTAAGATATGAAAAGAATGCAGAATTTTATAGGAAAAAATTTAGGAATGCTAAACTACTGTCAGGTGAAACCTATCACCAGTTTTCTGCACGAATAGAGACATACTTGGAGAAATGGACTTCTCTGGGGAAAACCCAAGATCTTAAGGAAATGGTCCTTATAGAGCAATTAAGAGAGTCCATGGCTCCAGACCTGAGAAAGTTTCTCATGGAACAAGGTGCAGAGAGGCTGGGTGAGTTGCTAAATGTTGCTGAAAGGTATCAAGCAGCTCAAGCAGAGGTAACAGGTAATAAAAAGAAACAAGTGGATAACTTTAGGGCACCACAGGACTTTAATAAATTTGATCCTAGGGATCAAAACAAAGGTAAGCACCAATTTGATAGGCCACGGTATGAAAATAAAAATAAATTCCCACAATTCGATGAACGGAAATATGATGAAAGAAAATCTTTCAACCAAGGAAAAAGGTGGTGTAAGAATTGTCAGATGGACAATCATGACACTGACCGTTGCAGAAGGAAACCTGTGTATATGGCCACCCTTCAGGTCAGGTCGACCTCAAGGCAGGAGGAGGATATTATGTTGGATACCACTCCAGAAGAGATGAGGAAGGCACAGGCTGGGGATAAAACACTCAAGCCTTGTTTCAGAAAATTGTCAACTTGTCATACAACTCCAGGCAAGGGAGATTTTTACATGAAAAACAAGTTGATGTATAGGAAGACTGGAGCTAGATCCAAAGGTCAGGGACAGCTGGTACTTCCTAAAAGATATAGGGCAGACTTAATAAGGAGCCTACATGTGAAACCAGATGGGACCATGAGAAGATAGGTACCATCATTCAAAAGGTGGCTTACAATTATTATTGGCCCAAAGCAAGATGGGACATTGAGAATTTTGTAGAAAGGTGTAGCATAGCACATGAGGGAACACCCACAAGTGGGAACATTGATCAGGACCTGGACACGCCACGGGGCAAAATTAGGCCTGATAATAAAAAGAAAAATAGATTTGATAAAGTGGACCAAATGGAATGGGAAGCCCCTTTTCACGGACAAGCTTCACTTAACTGTTTTACAATGGCCACTATACGGAGAGTGCAAAAAGATGTCTTACCCCAGGATAAGCCGAAAATCCCTCAATCGGACTTAAACAAACTGGAGGAAGAGGATGTAGAGAGGAAATCTCTCATCAAGAATTTTAAGTGGGGAGAAAGCCCCAAAAGAAAAATTGGTAGCGGTCGTTTTGTGAATGATAATTCTGGGAGGAAAAATCATCACTATAAAGCTTCGAGTGGAAGAGACCATACCGCTGCATGGACAAATAGGTCCACACAATTAAAGGTCCATATGTAGCTTTGTTAAGAACGTGGACTGATGAAAAGGCAGAGGAAAACATTACATCTTCATACCAATATGTGAATGAGCTGACCACTCGTTTAAAAACTGGCTGGAAACTTGCCAATGAAAATTTGAAACAAGCCAGGAAGAAACATGCTGCCTATTATAACAGGAAGGCGAAAGACAGAAATTTGGCTGTGGGAGAGAAAGTACTGCTTCTTTTGCCCGGGAGTCAGAATAAGTTACAGATTGGATGGCAAGGTCCATATACAGCTCTAGAGAAGGTGTCTAGAACAAATTATAAGATAGATAAGAAGGGGAAAGAAAAAATCTATCATGTGAATCTCCTGAAGAAATATTTGGAAAGAGAACATCAGGAAGAGACACACTTGTTGACCTTGTCCATCGCCATGGAGATGAAAAAGGAACCACTTTCATCATTTGAATATCCATTACACCCCTGTGAGACAGCAGCACAGGTGAAAATCAGTACACATTTAACGAAAACTCAGAAAGAGAGAGTGCAACAGGTTCTAAATAATCATGCAGAGGTGTTAACAGATCGACCAGGGCATACAAACCTATTGGAATATGATATGAAACTGATAGACCCCACACCTGTCTGTATGAAACCATATTCGATTCCGTTTGCTAAGGAGAAAGCTTTGAAGGAAGAGATAGACTATCTATTGAAGGAAGGAATTATTTCGCACAGTGAATCTTCGTATAGTTCCGGTGTTGTACTCTTAAGGAAGCCCTCTGGAGAACATAGACTCTGTATAGATTACAGGAGACTGAATGCTATTACAGAAGGACAGGTGGATCCATTGCCGGATACAAATCAGCTGTTTGCCAGACTAAATAAAGCTAAATATTTCTCAAAAGTGGATCTCAGTAAAGGATACTATCAGATTCCAGTAAAGCCTGAGGTTAGACCATACCTAGCCTTTAGTACCTCAGAAGGACACTATGAGTTTAATAGATTGCCATTTGGATTGAAGAATGCGCCTAGTGTCTTCTCTAGAATGATGAGAAAATTGTTGGATGTAAACATTTCGGAGGAACGTAATGAATCCCTGAGTTGCCTCTTTGATTGAGGATATTCCGAATGTTTCATACAGGATAATAAGAAGATTATGGGATCCACTACGAAAACTCTGCTATCACCAGGTATATGTTATCTCCTCATAACGTACATTTTGAGGGAAATATAAGGTTCTCTGGACATGTCATTGCGCAGACTCAGAGAAGAGAAATGGTGAATACGAGTTGCGAAGCAGCATTAAGACAAGCACTCACACTTGCGGCTGTTCAGTAACATAACCGAAATATATTATTGGTTGTAGAAGTCTGAGGCAGATTTCAGAGTAGTGCCTACTCTGAATGGACCCAACTACATAAAACCATGATAGCACCACAGCAGAGTAAAGTCAAGTTGACTTACATTTATCTATGTGTATATAGAATAAAGGACTGACATATAATGTCTGTTTTAAGAGGGGAGGTGTCGTGAAATATTCTAATCCACATATATAAATTATCAGGTAAATATAAAGCCTAACAAATAAATTCTAATAAAGAAAAGAGCAATGGTAAAATAACAGTGCTGTCACAAAGAATGTACTCGAAATCCCCCTTTGTTTTATGCTTCGTCTGCAAATTGTAACGTTTCCACGTTAAATATAAGCCACTGCATAAATACAAGCGTTTCCACAACACATTAAAACGGGTATTGCATTTCTAAGAAAAACATTGAGAGGCACACTGCGTAATGACCTAAATTAATCCTAACATTAATTATACTACGTTACTAAAACGAACGAACAGATGGACTCAAATAGAAAGAAGGGAGGGCTGAAAATCAGGAACGCATGCAAAATTAAACACGCGTCTCGCTATTAATGCCACCCCAACAAGCGTAACGCGATACACAATTACTACTATCACGCGTGTAAGGCCACATGCACTAACTTTTTTTCGGACGGACAGTGATAAAAACACTAACCTTCCCAGAGTTAGGTTTTAAAAAACCTGGAAAACGCTTATTAGAAAAGATAACATTAGATGGGTTTACGTTTGAAAACATTACAGTACCCAGACAGCACATCTTCGAAACAGGAGGTAGAAGAAATTGCATATTTTGAACGCAGCCACTTAGCTCTTTTAAATTTGTATATTTGGGTTCCTTAGGGCTTGCTGACAAAGAATATGTAAAACGTTACGCAAATAGTCTAGGAATTAACAAGTTATAGCCAAAATAAAATGATGATGCTGTCAGACAACACCCAAAATCAGAATCGCTCAGTGGTAGATTTTTTTAAAACCACCATTGTACGGGAAATGGGCCACAAGTTACATTTGAACTGATTGGCTGGAATGATATGTAAGGCTAAACACGATTAGTCGGACTATAAATGCTATCCTTGGTTGTTAGGGGAGACGTAGGAAGGTAAAATTTTTTCAAACACTTGTCGAAACGTGGCTCCATTGGCCAGACTCGCTGATATAATCACTTAGGAGCGTTAGTTCGAGACCACTAGTTCAAATAAGCTTGATAAAGCAACAGTGCGTTGAAGCCAGCTCATATTTTTTGCTAAATAAAAGCCTGGAACATAAGCAGATGGGAATTTGTGCCAGTATTTGTGCCAGAATTCATTGCTGGTCAACGTATCTGTGTTTATTTCCATGAATTGTGGTAAGCTTGAAACATTCAGTATCTTTTAATGAAAATTGAATGTGAATTGTTAATTTATGCCTGTATATATGTGTAGTTCAGTAGCAAACATGATGTAAAGCCTATAATGCTCCAGCCTGAACAGAAGGTGTCGGAGGAAAGTAAAACGGCATGGAATGGCCAAACAGTACACTGACACCTAGATGATTGACTAGAAAGAAATAATGCTGGAATTGCAGAGGCGTAGTAACCATTAGGGAGGGAAATACTGGTATAAAATATTTCAGATGAAGCTGACAGTTGGCCTAACGCTCTGAACTCAATGTTTGTGATGTATTGTGCTCAGTGTAGAACTAGAGTATCAATTAGTTATGAAGTAGAAGGTACATCCTTCTTGTTTTCAGGGACCGTGGTCTTATGTTATTGAGCAGCACCTGGTCAGAGCTTTGCTGAATCCAGAGTCGGACAGCATACTCCTTGGTCCATTTAGCTATCAGTGAGGTGTCTCCAGAGCCCAGGGGAGAAATCGAGCAGAGGAGTCTTTTCCTGCCGCCATCACGCAAGATAAGCTGATGTGGCCAGCTGAGCTCAACATTATGTACCCCCATCTTAAAATGACCTTGTAAAAATAACATTAAGAGGGGAATTTAATTGTTTTAATATCAGGAACTGAGAACATCTCCAATACTAGTTCCAATAAAGACAAACTATTGAAGTCATGATGACAAATACCAACAGAGCTTGAACAAAACAAAACCAGTATTACCTCATATTACTACTACATAACTGACACACATAGGATACTTTTAATAACATATGTCACTACAAGATTCATATTAATAAATTCTGTACATATAACTTGTAATTAAAATTGATTGTGATTCCTGGTTCCCTTTGTATTTGAATCAGGACACATATACATTCATGACAGCAATGAATACATATTGTTATTTGAAAAGTTATCAGTGACTCCTTTAAGATATCCTTGTAGAGTGTTTTATGTATGTGAGTGTCACAGTGTTGTCAAGTGTAGTGGAATAAATTAAATTGTTTATCTGTCTGTTGTTGTTTTGACTTACACTTCATCATACACATACCCTAGACATATAACGTAGTCATCACACTACTCCAGAATAATTCTGACTGAGGTATACATATGTGGCAGCAAGTAAGGTTATATATAATACACTACTCTTATTAGATATATATATACCTTCACAGCTGATCTCAGTCAGTACACTAAGTCCCCTATAAATATTTATAACATCCCACTTCACCACATATATTGGGGTCTCGCTCTTGGGATTTTGAATCTTTACCTATTAAAAATAGTGGGGGTAATTCACTTCAGGGAATATAAGAATTAAAAGGTATCCTTGGGTGGAATTAAATAAGGTTGAGCTCACGGTGCCTGTGTTGTCCATTAGATATATATTTAGAGATTGAATTGTTGGTTAGACATTGTATAAATTTACCTGATAGACAATGGCGGACCTGGCCAAATTTCGATCTGCTGCTGTTCAGACTGCAAAAGAGTTAGGATTAGATGGGCAAGTTATGGTTGCCTATGTCACTGCGGAATGTGACAAATTTATTGAACGCGAAGAAAGAAGGTTTGAAGCCGAAAGAAAGTTAGAGGCTGAAAGGGAAATTAAGAAGTTACAATTTGAGGCTGAGGCTGAGACTAAGAGGTTGCAGATTGAGGCTGAGGCTAAGAAATTGGAAGCAGAAGAAAGAAGATTGACTGCAGAAAGAGAAGAAAGAAAATTAGCTGCAGAAAGGGAAGCAGAAGATAAAAGATTACAAAGGGAACATGAGTTACGACTAAGGGAGTTTGAGTTTCAAGGCCATGCTCCTGAAAATGGTGCCAGTTTCTTTGCCTCTGATGCCACTGCTAGCCAAGGAGCCTCAACCTCAGCTATGAATTTTCATTTAGATCATTTTGTTGAGAAAGACGATGATATAGAGAGCTATATAAATAGGTATGAACTATTAGCTACCACATATGGGTTAGAGAGAGAAAGGTGGAGCTTAAAGTTATCTCAGGGACTTCGTGGGGCAGCTTATGAAGTTTTTGCAAAAATGAGCAGAGGTGATCAGGAAAATTATGACATGCTAAAGCAGGCTCTTTTGTTAAGATATGAAAAGAATGCAGAATTTTATAGGAAAAAATTTAGGAATGCTAAACTACTGTCAGGTGAAACCTATCACCAGTTTTCTGCACGAATAGAGACATACTTGGAGAAATGGACTTCTCTGGGGAAAACCCAAGATCTTAAGGAAATGGTCCTTATAGAGCAATTAAGAGAGTCCATGGCTCCAGACCTGAGAAAGTTTCTCATGGAACAAGGTGCAGAGAGGCTGGGTGAGTTGCTAAATGTTGCTGAAAGGTATCAAGCAGCTCAAGCAGAGGTAACAGGTAATAAAAAGAAACAAGTGGATAACTTTAGGGCACCACAGGACTTTAATAAATTTGATCCTAGGGATCAAAACAAAGGTAAGCACCAATTTGATAGGCCACGGTATGAAAATAAAAATAAATTCCCACAATTCGATGAACGGAAATATGATGAAAGAAAATCTTTCAACCAAGGAAAAAGGTGGTGTAAGAATTGTCAGATGGACAATCATGACACTGACCGTTGCAGAAGGAAACCTGTGTATATGGCCACCCTTCAGGTCAGGTCGACCTCAAGGCAGGAGGAGGATATTATGTTGGATACCACTCCAGAAGAGATGAGGAAGGCACAGGCTGGGGATAAAACACTCAAGCCTTGTTTCAGAAAATTGTCAACTTGTCATACAACTCCAGGCAAGGGAGATTTTTACATGAAAAACAAGTTGATGTATAGGAAGACTGGAGCTAGATCCAAAGGTCAGGGACAGCTGGTACTTCCTAAAAGATATAGGGCAGACTTAATAAGGAGCCTACATGTGAAACCAGATGGGGACCATGAGAAGATAGGTACCATCATTCAAAAGGTGGCTTACAATTATTATTGGCCCAAAGCAAGATGGGACATTGAGAATTTTGTAGAAAGGTGTAGCATAGCACATGAGGGAACACCCACAAGTGGGAACATTGATCAGGACCTGGACACGCCACGGGGCAAAATTAGGCCTGATAATAAAAAGAAAAATAGATTTGATAAAGTGGACCAAATGGAATGGGAAGCCCCTTTTCACGGACAAGCTTCACTTAACTGTTTTACAATGGCCACTATACGGAGAGTGCAAAAAGATGTCTTACCCCAGGATAAGCCGAAAATCCCTCAATCGGACTTAAACAAACTGGAGGAAGAGGATGTAGAGAGGAAATCTCTCATCAAGAATTTTAAGGGGGGAGAAAGCCCCAAAAGAAAAATTGGTAGCGGTCGTTTTGTGAATGATAATTCTGGGAGGAAAAATCATCACTATAAAGCTTCGAGTGGAAGAGACCATACCGGTGCATGGACAAATAGGTCCACACAATTAAAGGTTCCATATGTAGCTTTGTTAAGAACGTGGACTGATGAAAAGGCAGAGGAAAACATTACATCTTCATACCAATATGTGAATGAGCTGACCACTCGTTTAAAAACTGGCTGGAAACTTGCCAATGAAAATTTGAAACAAGCCAGGAAGAAACATGCTGCCTATTATAACAGGAAGGCGAAAGACAGAAATTTGGCTGTGGGAGAGAAAGTACTGCTTCTTTTGCCCGGGAGTCAGAATAAGTTACAGATTGGATGGCAAGGTCCATATACAGCTCTAGAGAAGGTGTCTAGAACAAATTATAAGATAGATAAGAAGGGGAAAGAAAAAATCTATCATGTGAATCTCCTGAAGAAATATTTGGAAAGAGAACATCAGGAAGAGACACACTTGTTGACCTTGTCCATCGCCATGGAGATGAAAAAGGAACCACTTTCATCATTTGAATATCCATTACACCCCTGTGAGACAGCAGCACAGGTGAAAATCAGTACACATTTAACGAAAACTCAGAAAGAGAGAGTGCAACAGGTTCTAAATAATCATGCAGAGGTGTTAACAGATCGACCAGGGCATACAAACCTATTGGAATATGATATGAAACTGATAGACCCCACACCTGTCTGTATGAAACCATATTCGATTCCGTTTGCTAAGGAGAAAGCTTTGAAGGAAGAGATAGACTATCTATTGAAGGAAGGAATTATTTCGCACAGTGAATCTTCGTATAGTTCCGGTGTTGTACTCTTAAGGAAGCCCTCTGGAGAACATAGACTCTGTATAGATTACAGGAGACTGAATGCTATTACAGAAGGACAGGTGGATCCATTGCCGGATACAAATCAGCTGTTTGCCAGACTAAATAAAGCTAAATATTTCTCAAAAGTGGATCTCAGTAAAGGATACTATCAGATTCCAGTAAAGCCTGAGGTTAGACCATACCTAGCCTTTAGTACCTCAGAAGGACACTATGAGTTTAATAGATTGCCATTTGGATTGAAGAATGCGCCTAGTGTCTTCTCTAGAATGATGAGAAAATTGTTGGATGTAAACATTTCGGAGGAACGTAATGAATCCCTGAGTTGCCTCTTTGATTGAGGATATTCCGAATGTTTCATACAGGATAATAAGAAGATTATGGGATCCACTACGAAAACTCTGCTATCACCAGGTATATGTTATCTCCTCATAACGTACATTTTGAGGGAAATATAAGGTTCTCTGGACATGTCATTGCGCAGACTCAGAGAAGAGAAATGGTGAATACGAGTTGCGAAGCAGCATTAAGACAAGCACTCACACTTGCGGCTGTTCAGTAACATAACCGAAATATATTATTGGTTGTAGAAGTCTGAGGCAGATTTCAGAGTAGTGCCTACTCTGAATGGACCCAACTACATAAAACCATGATAGCACCACAGCAGAGTAAAGTCAAGTTGACTTACATTTATCTATGTGTATATAGAATAAAGGACTGACATATAATGTCTGTTTTAAGAGGGGAGGTGTCGTGAAATATTCTAATCCACATATATAAATTATCAGGTAAATATAAAGCCTAACAAATAAATTCTAATAAAGAAAAGAGCAATGGTAAAATAACAGTGCTGTCACAAAGAATGTACTCGAAATCCCCCTTTGTTTTATGCTTCGTCTGCAAATTGTAACGTTTCCACGTTAAATATAAGCCACTGCATAAATACAAGCGTTTCCACAACACATTAAAACGGGTATTGCATTTCTAAGAAAAACATTGAGAGGCACACTGCGTAATGACCTAAATTAATCCTAACATTAATTATACTACGTTACTAAAACGAACGAACAGATGGACTCAAATAGAAAGAAGGGAGGGCTGAAAATCAGGAACGCATGCAAAATTAAACACGCGTCTCGCTATTAATGCCACCCCAACAAGCGTAACGCGATACACAATTACTACTATCACGCGTGTAAGGCCACATGCACTAACTTTTTTTCGGACGGACAGTGATAAAAACACTAACCTTCCCAGAGTTAGGTTTTAAAAAACCTGGAAAACGCTTATTAGAAAAGATAACATTAGATGGGTTTACGTTTGAAAACATTACAGTACCCAGACAGCACATCTTCGAAACAGGAGGTAGAAGAAATTGCATATTTTGAACGCAGCCACTTAGCTCTTTTAAATTTGTATATTTGGGTTCCTTAGGGCTTGCTGACAAAGAATATGTAAAACGTTACGCAAATAGTCTAGGAATTAACAAGTTATAGCCAAAATAAAATGATGATGCTGTCAGACAACACCCAAAATCAGAATCGCTCAGTGGTAGATTTTTTAAACCACCATTGTACGGGAAATGGGCCACAAGTTACATTTGAACTGATTGGCTGGAATGATATGTAAGGCTAAACACGATTAGTCGGACTATAAATGCTATCCTTGGTTGTTAGGGGAGACGTAGGAAGGTAAAATTTTTTCAAACACTTGTCGAAACGTGGCTCCATTGGCCAGACTCGTTGATATAATCACTTAGGAGCGTTAGTTCGAGACCACTAGTTCAAATAAGCTTGATAAAGCAACAGTGCGTTGAAGCCAGCTCATATTTTTGCTAAATAAAAGCCTGGAACATAAGCAGATGGGAATTTGTGCCAGTATTTGTGCCAGAATTCATTGCTGGTCAACGTATCTGTGTTTATTTCCATGAATTGTGGTAAGCTTGAAACATTCAGTATCTTTTAATGAAAATTGAATGTGAATTGTTAATTTATGCCTGTATATATGTGTAGTTCAGTAGCAAACATGATGTAAAGCCTATAATGCTCCAGCCTGAACAGAAGGTGTCGGAGGAAGTAAAACGGCATGGAATGGCCAAACAGTACACTGACACCTAGATGATTGACTAGAAAGAAATAATGCTGGAATTGCAGAGGCGTAGTAACCATTAGGGAGGGAAATACTGGTATAAAATATTTCAGATGAAGCTGACAGTTGGCCTAACGCTCTGAACTCAATGTTTGTGATGTATTGTGCTCAGTGTAGAACTAGAGTATCAATTAGTTATGAAGTAGAAGGTACATCCTTCTTGTTTTCAGGGACCGTGGTCTTATGTTATTGAGCAGCACCTGGTCAGAGCTTTGCTGAATCCAGAGTCGGACAGCATACTCCTTGGTCCATTTAGCTATCAGTGAGGTGTCTCCAGAGCCCAGGGGAGAAATCGAGCAGAGGAGTCTTTTCCTGCCGCCATCACGCAAGATAAGCTGATGTGGCCAGCTGAGCTCAACATTATGTACCCCCATCTTAAAATGACCTTGTAAAAATAACATTAAGAGGGGAATTTAATTGTTTTAATATCAGGAACTGAGAACATCTCCAATACTAGTTCCAATAAAGACAAACTATTGAAGTCATGATGACAAATACCAACAGAGCTTGAACAAAACAAAACCAGTATTACTTCATATTACTACTACATAACTGACACACATAGGATACTTTTAATAACATATGTCACTACAAGATTCATATTAATAAATTCTGTACATATAACTTGTAATTAAAATTGATTGTGATTCCTGGTTCCCTTTGTATTTGAATCAGGACACATATACATTCATGACAGCAATGAATACATATTGTTATTTGAAAAGTTATCAGTGACTCCTTTAAGATATCCTTGTAGAGTGTTTTATGTATGTGAGTGTCACAGTGTTGTCAAGTGTAGTGGAATAAATTAAATTGTTTATCTGTCTGTTGTTGTTTTGACTTACACTTCATCATACACATACCCTAGACATATAACGTAGTCATCACACTACTCCAGAATAATTCTGACTGAGGTATACATATGTGGCAGCAAGTAAGGTTATATATAATACACTACTCTTATTAGATATATATATACCTTCACAGCTGATCTCAGTCAGTACACTAAGTCCCCTATAAATATTTATAACATCCCACTTCACCACAGTGATCTAAGGGAGGAGATCGGAGCACTGATGGAGTTGTCCGTGTGCAATGAAAATAGTCCCTAAAACCAAACCAAACCAAATCTAAGTAGCTGCAATTTAAACACAACTAACATCTTCTTCCACGTTCGCCTTCAGACTTCCACATTAATGACTCTAATAATGGCAAAAGTCAGTTCAAGGTTTCTGACATCTCCAAGCAGTTTTGCCATATGCTACTCCGTTCATTGCTGTATGTTCGGTTGTGAAACCCACGGAAGGGAAAATGACTCCTTCCCCTCGGCAAAATTAACTACAGTGCAAGAAAACATGACCAATAGGGGGCATTTGTAGCTTTTCCAAGAAAGATGGTTGATTAAACGAGTTGACATATCCTAGAGTGTTCACTTGTGATATAATCTCATGCAAGGTTCTTGTGAGACAGACAGTCACGTCTCATCACGTCTACTAACATTCACTCTACCCCAGGGCTTTTTAAACTTTATTTTGCCATGGACACATTCAATTGTCCGACGAAGACTAAGGATGATGACTGTGGTGAAGTGGGATGTTATAAATACCCATAGGGAACTTAGTGTACTGACTGAGATCAGCTGTGAAGGTATCTATATCTATTAAGAGTAGTGTATTATAGATAACCTTACTTGCTACCACATATCTATATATCTCAGTCAGAATTATTCTGGAATAGTGTGATGCTACGTTATGTGTCTAGGGTATGTGTATGATGAAGTGTAAGTCACAACAACAGACAGATAAACAATTTAATTTAATCCACTACTCTTGACAACACTGTGACACTCACATACATATAACATTCTACAAAGATATCTTAAAAGAGTCACTGATAAACTTTCGAATAGCAATATGTATTCATTACTGGCATGAATGAATATGTGTCCTGATTCAACTACAAGGGAACCAGGAATCACAATCAATTTAAATTACAAGTTATGTACAGAATGTATTTAATATGAATATTGTAGTGACATATATTATTACAAATGTTCTATGTGTGTCAGTTGTGTAGTAGTAAAATGAGGTAATACTGGTTTTGTTTTGTTCAAGCTCTGTTGGTATTTGTCATCATGACTTCAATAGTTTGTCTTTAGGGACCAGTATTTGAGATGTTCAAAGTTCCTGATTTTAAGACAAGTAAATTCCCCTCTGAATAGTATTTTTATAAAGTTATTTCAAGATGAGGGGACATAATGTTGAGCTCAGCTGGCCAACTCTGCTTATCTTGAGTGATGGCGGCAGGAGAGGACTCCTCTGCTCGAATTCTCTTCTGGGCTCTGGAGACACCTCACTGATAGTTAAAAAGACCAAGGAGTATGCTGTCCGACTCTGGATTCAGCAAATCTCTGACCAGATGCTGCTCAGTACCATCAAG
>JAMPIV010010725.1:20000-102500 GCA_024509875.1 Oreohelix idahoensis
ATAATAGAAAGAAAATTTGAAGGAAATCGAGGAAAAAGGAAGGCAACTCTGTATGTGGGAAGATAACATCAAGAGATAGCGTCTATCAGTGTACAATTAAAACAAGCGGTACATGACGCTGAGGACCTATTGCAACCAAGCTTTGATGCGGAAATATCAGATGATCTGGTCTGTGTACCAGTACTACGTAACCGTGTCAAGATAGTTTAACCGCTGAAAGACCTGAAACATTTGGAGAGTTTGACAGGAAATTGCATGATTAATTTTGTTTTGGATAGTTGAAACTTTGTTTCCGCTGGACGGAGGTAGCATCATTGATTGTTCAGTTAGAGGTTTTGTGTTTGTTTGTTTTTTCTTTTCATTTTAGCGTTTCTTTTTATTTCAGACGAAGCTAGAAACACATCACTGACAAACATTTTAAAAAAAACGGACACAAATCTTACCTGAGCGAATATTTTGAGTACAGCATTTCATACAATCTATTAATTCATCAACACCTTCCTAAAATCTACGTCGTGCAACCTAGAACAATGACAGTGTGTAACAAACAGGAGAAGGACATGGATTATAAAGCCCTCAATGAGAAAAAGAGCAATGTAAAATGTGTCGTCGTTGGAAACGCCATGGTTGGTAAGACGAGTCTATCGCGGCGGCTTGCATGCCTGGGGTTTGCTCAGGATTACAACCCTACGACGTTTGATAACTATGCAGGTGAGTAATCTTATTGATAGGTCAGATGACTGCTTGTGTAAGAATAAATCAGATGACTGCTTGTGTGAGGATAGATAACATAATTACTTTCGTGAGAAAAGAGTTAGATCAAATGATTGCTATGTAAGAATAGATAAGATGACTGGCTGTGGAAGAAGAGATCAGTTTATTGCTTGTGTGAGAATAAATCACGTGATTGCTTGTGTGAGAATAGATCACATGATTGTTTGTGTACAAATACTTTAGATGATTGCTTGTGTAAGAATAGATCAGATGATTGCCTGTGTAAGATAGGAGTCGGTAATAGTTGACACATATTTCAACCTGTTATACATGTTGTGAAGCAGGAGAACAGAATATAAACCAAATATAAAAACAACAGATAACGATCTTGCTGCCATTAAAAAAAAAATGTCATCTTATTCTGAGTCGTGCATCCAGTTTTATAGAGGTCATTAAAATTAATGTCGATATTTTATGTTTTTGTTTTATAGATCATATGCATTATATTATATAGGATATAGCCTGTCTAGAATTGCAGTAAAGATAGCTTCATAGGTTCAACTCCCTGCCCTTGGGGAAGAGGGGGGGGGGGGGGAAGAAGAGACCACCAACAGCCAAAGACACGAATCACTTGTTTGACGAGGGAACACCTTCTGACTGAGATTACGTCATGTTACAACGCATTGTATAGAGTTCCGTATCATCACTGTGGATGGGTTTTAAAGATGACTGAAAAACGGAATGAATGAGAACAAAAAACAGTTGTATGAGTAAATGAACCGATGACAGATTGAATAGACTGAGTGAGTGAATGTGGGAATGAATGAATGTATGATTGATTATGACTGAATTAATGTGTGTGCAAAGGTGTATGTGACTGTATGAATATATGAGTAAATGAATAAATAAGCGAATGGGCATGTGAGTGAATGTATAAATGAGCGAATATTAGCTCTGAAAATGAAGGGATGAATAATGAAGATTTATTTATAAACGTATCACTCCGTCTCACCATATCACTACAGTACGAATAAATACAAGTTTTACCAGCAAGTCAAGTAAATTTCAGAGACAATTTTTGTTTTATTTGTTTAAATATATATATATATATATATATATATATATATATATATATATATATATATATATATATATATATATATATATATATATATATATATATATATATATTGTGGTGAAGTGGGATGTTATAGATATTTATAAGAGACTTAGTGTACTGACTGAGATCAGCTGTGAAGGTATATATATATCTAATAAGAGTAGTATATTATATATATAACCTTACTTGCTGCCACATATCTATATATCTCAGTCAGAATTATTCTGGAATAGTGTGATGCTACGTTATGTGTCTAGGGTATGAGTATGGTGAAGTGTAAGTCACAACAACAGACAGATAAACAATTTAATTTAATCCACTACTCTTGACAACACTGTGACACTCACATACATATAACACTCTATGAGAATATCTTAAAGAAGTCACTAGTAACGTTTCAAATAACAATATGTATTCATTACTGGCATGAATGAATATGTGTCCTGATTCAACTACAAGGGAACCAGGAATCACAATCAATTTAAATTACAAGTTATGTACAGAATGTATTTAATATGAATATTGTAGTGACATATATTAGTACAAATGTTCTATGTGTGTCAGTTGTGTAGTAGTAAAATGAGGTAATACTGGTTTTGTTTTGTTCAAGCTCTTTTGGTATTGGTCATCATGACTTCAATAGTTTGTCTTTAGGGACTATTATTGGAGATGTTCACAGTTCCTGATTTTAAGACAAGTAAATTCCCCTCTGAATAGTATTTTTATAAAGTTATTTCAAGATGAGGGGACATAATGTTGAGCTCAGCTGGCCAACTCTGCCTATCTTGAGTGATGGCGGCAGGAAAGGACTCCTCTGCTCGAATTCTCCTCTGGGCTCAGGAGACACCTCACTGATAGCTAAAAAGACCAAGGAGTATGCTGTCCGACTCTGGATTCAGCAAATCTCTGACCAGATGCTGCTCACTACCATCAAGACCACTGTCCCTGAAATCAAGAAGGATGTACCTTCTACTTCATAACTAATTTATATTCTCTTTTACACTGATCACAATACAGCACAAACATTGCGTTCAGAGCGTTAGGCCAACAGTCAGCTTCATTTGAAATACTTTATTCCAGTATTACCCTTCTTAATGGTTACTACGCCTCTGCACTTCCAGCATTATTTCTTTCTAGTCCATCATCCAGGTGTCAGTGTACTATTTGGCCATTCCATGCCGTTTTACTTCTCTCCGACACCCTCTGTTCAGGCTGGAGCATTATAGGCTTTACCTCACGTTTGCCACTGAAATACACATATATATACAGGCATAAATCAACAATTCACATTCAATTTTTCATTAAAAGATACTGAATGGTTCAAGCTTACCACAATTTCATGGAAATAAACACAGATACGTTGATTAGCAATGAATTCTGGCACAAACTGGCACAAATTCCGTTCTGCCTATGTTCCAGGCTTTTATTTTAGCAAAAATGTGAGCTGGCTTCAACGTACTGTCGCTTTATCAAGCTTATTTGAATTAGTGGTCTCGAACTAACGCTCCCAAGTGTGTATATCAGCGAGACTGGCCAATGAGCCACGTTTCGACAAGTGTTTGAAAAAATGTTATCTTTTCCCGTCTCCCCTAACAACCAAGATAGTATTTATAACCCGACCAATCGTGGTTAGGCTTTCATTTGTTGCGCTCCAATCAATTTGGAGTTTACATGGTAGGCTATTTATGTAACGTAAGGTTTTTTCAAACACGTTATAAAAAAAATTTTATGAGCAGAAATGATTTTATGCTGTCAGGCACCCCCAATATTTTATTTTGGGTATAATTTATTAATTCCTGGACTATTTGCGTAACGTTTTACATATTATTTGTCAGCAAACCCTAAGGAACCCAAAAATACTAATTTAAAGGAGCTACGTGGCTGCGTTCAAAATATGCAATTTCTTCTATCTCCTGTTTAGAAGATGTGCTGTCTGGGTACTGTTATGTGTTCAAACGTAAACCCATATAATGTTGTCTTTTCTAATAAGAGTCTGTTATGATTTATAAACCTAACTCTGGGAAAGGGTAGTGTATTTTATCACTGTCCGTCTGAAAAAAAATTAGTGCATGTAGACTTACACGCGTGATGGTAGTAATTGTGTATCGCGCGAAGCGGGTTTAGTGTTCGGCTTTCTGCCTCTCCCTTCTCTTTTTATCCCTTTAGTCCATCTGTTCGTTCGTTTTGGTAACGCAGTATAATTAATGTTAGGGTTAATTTAGGTCATTACGCAGTACGTCTCAATGCTTTTCCAAGAAATACAGCACACGTTTCATTGAAGAAAGCGGGTAATAATACAGTAAGCTTTCATATCAACGTGAAAGCGTTACAATTTGCAGACGAAGCAGAAAACAAGGGGGATTTCGAGTACATTCTTTGTGATAGCACTGTCATTTTACCATTGCTCTTCTCTTTATTAATTTTATTTGTTAGGCTTTATATTTACCTAATAATTTATATATGTGGATTAGAATATTTCATGACACCTCCCCTCTTAAAACAGACATTATATGTCAGTCCTTTATTCTATATACACATATAGAAATTTATTATTATTTCTGGGGTTTACGGTGATTCTCATCACACGGATGGCGGCTTAAAAAATCCGCTCCCAGATTGGTTTTTCCAGATATATATTCAATGCTAAAATTATATGGAGCCAGAAGCAAAGACCATCGGAGTAACCTAGAGTTCTCATGCTTAGCCTGTGCTAAAAACGATAAAGGTTTGTGGTCAGTTTGCAACTTAAATGCCTTCCCATATAGATAAATATTGAATTTCTTTATTGCCCATATTACTGCAAGACATTCTTTTTCGCTAGTTGAGTAGTTGATTTCAGCTTTATTCAACTTTCTGCTAGCATATGCCACTGGGCTTAATTCCCCATCCAATGCATCTGATTTCTGTAGTAAAGTTGCACCTAGCCCAATATTACTTGCATCCGTCCTTACTATGAATTCTTGACTTAAGTCAGGTAATTTCAAAATGGGTTTACTTGTGAGCTTTTCCTTCAATTCTTGGTAAGTCATTTCACATTGTGGTGTCCATGTAATGCGATCTGGAAGTCCTTTACGTGTCAATTCCGTTAAAGGTGCACATATGGAATTAAAGTTTTTGATATACTTCTGGTAGAAACCACATAATGAGACAAAGGATCTCACGTCCTTCTTGGTTTGTGGTCTCGGGGCTTTCTGTAGTTTCTCTAAATTCTTTGGGTCAGGGGTCATGTTTCCCTGATAAACTGTGTGTCCCAAAAATTCCAATTCTTTACATCCAACGCAACATTTGGTTGGTCGGGCTGTTAAATTTGCCTCCCTAAGTCGATCAAACAGCATGTTCAGAGAGTCAATGTGTTCCTCAAATGTTTCTGTTGCTATAAGGATATCATCCATAAAATTTGTTATACAGGGATTACTCAGAGGATCCAATAATTTTCTCATCATTCTAGAGAAGACACTAGGCGCATTCTTCAATCCAAATGGCAATCTATTAAACTCATAGTGTCCTTCTGAGGTACTAAAAGCTAGGTATGGTCTAACCTCAGGCTTTACTGGAATCTGATAGTATCCTTTACTCAGATCCACTTTTGAGAAATATTTAGCTTTATTTAGTCTGGCAAACAGCTGATTTGTATCCGGCAATGGATCCACCTGTCCTTCTGTAATAGCATTCAGTCTCCTGTAATCTATACAGAGTCTATGTTCTCCAGAGGGCTTCCTTAAAAGTACAACACCGGAACTATACGAAGACTCACTGTGCGAAATAATTCCTTCCTTCAACAGATAGTCTATCTCTTCCTTCAAAGCTTTTTCCTTAGCAAACGGAATCGAATATGGTTTCATACAGACAGGTGTGGAGTCTATTAATTTCATATCATATTCCAATAGGTTTGTATGCCCTGGTCGGTCTGTTAACACCTCTGCATGATTATTTAGAACCTGTTGCACTCTCTCTTTCTGAGTTTTCGTTAAATGTGTACTGATTTTCACCTGTGCTGCTGTCTCACAGGGGTGTAATGGATATTCAAATGATGAAAGTGGTTCCTTTTTCATCTCCATGGCGATGGACAAGGTCAACAAGTGTGTCTCTTCCTGATGTTCTCTTTCCAAATATTTCTTCAGGAGATTCACATGATAGATTTTTTCTTTCCCCTTCTTATCTATCTTATAATTTGTTCTAGACACCTTCTCTAGAACTGTATATGGACCCTGCCATCCAATTTGTAACTTATTCTGACTCCCGGGCAAAAGAAGCAGTACTTTCTCTCCCACAGCCAAATTTCTGTCTTTCGCCTTCCTGTTATAATAGGCAGCATGTTTCTTCCTGGCTTGTTTCAAATTTTCATTGGCAAGTTTCCAGCCAGTTTTTAACCGAGTGGTCAGCTCATTCACATATTGGTATGAAGATGTAATGTTTTCCTCTGCCTTTTCATCAGTCCACGTTCTTAACAAAGCTACATGTGGACCTTTAATTGTGTGGACCTATTTGTCCATGCACCGGTATGGTCTCTTCCACTCGAAGCTTTATAGTGATGATTTTTCCTCCCAGAATTATCATTCACAAAACGACCGCTACCAATTTTTCTCTTGGGGCTGTCTCCCCTCTTAAAATTCTTGATGAGAGATTTCCTCTCTACATCTTCTTCCTCCAGTTTGTTTAAGTCCGATTGAGGGATTGTCGGCTTATCCTGGGGTAAGACATCTTTTTGCACTCTCCGCATAGTGGCCATTGTAAAACAGTTAAGTGAAGCTTGTCCTTGAAAAGGGGCTTCCCATTCCATTTGGTCCACTTTATCAAATCTATTTCTCTTTTTATTATCAGGCCTAATTTTGCCCCGTGGCGTGTCCAGGTCCTGATCCATGTTCCCACTTGTGGGTGTTCCCTCATGTGCTATACTACACCTTTCTACAAAGTTCTCAATGTCCCATCTTGCTTTGGGCCAATAATAATTGTGAGCCACCTTTTGAATGATGGTACCTATCTTCTCATGGTCCCCATCTGGTTTCACATGTAGGCTCCTTATTAATTCTGTCCTGTATCTTTTTGGAAGAACCAGCTGTCCGTGACCATTGGATCTAGCTCCAGTCTTCCTATACATCAACTTGTTTTTCATGTAAAATCTCCCTTGCCTGGAGTTGTATGACAAGTTGACAATTTTCTGAAACAAGGCTTGAGTGTTTTATCCCCAGCCTGTGCCTTCCTCATCTCTTCTGGAGTGGTATCCAACATAATATCCTCCTCCTGTCTTGAGGTCGACCTGACCTGAAGGGTTGCCATATACACAGGTTTCCTTCTGCAACGGTCAGTGTCATGATTGTTCATCTTACAATTTTTACACCACCTTTTTCCTTGGTTGAAAGATTTTCTTTCATCATATTTCCTTTCATCGAATTGTGGGAATTTATTTTTTTATTGTCATACCGTGGCCTATCAAATTGGTGCTTACCTTTATTTTGATCCCTAGGATCAAATTTATTAAAGTTCTGTGGTGCCCTGAAGTTATCCACCTGTTTCTTTTTATTACCTGTTACCTCTGCTTGAGCTGCTTGATACCTTTCAGCAACATTTAGCAACTCACCCAGCCTCTCTGCACCTTGTTCCATGAGAAACTTTCTCAGGTCTGGAGCCATGGACTCTCTTAGTTGCTCTATAAGGACCATTTCCTTAAGATCTTGGGTTTTCCCCAGAGAAGTCCATTTCTCCAAGTATGTCTCTATTCGTGCAGAGAACTGGTGATAGGTTTCACCTGACAGTAGTTTAGCATTCCTAAATTTTTTCCTGTAAAACTCTGCATTCTTTTCATACCTTAACAAAAGAGCCTGCTTTAGCATGTCATAATTTTCCTGATCACCTCTGCTCATTTTTGCAAAAACTTCATAAGCTGCCCCACGAAGTCCCTGAGATAACTTTAAGCTCCACCTTTCTCTCTCCAACCCATACGTGGTAGCTAATAGTTCGTACCTATTTATATAGCTCTCAATATCATCGTCTTTCTCAACAAAATGATCTAAATGAAAATTCATAGCTGAGATTGAGGCTCCTTGAGTAACCGTAGCATCAGAGGCAAAAGGACTGGCACCATTTTCAGGAGCATGGCCTTGAAACTCAAACTCCCTTAGTCGTAACTCATGTTCCCTTTGTAATCTCTTCTCCTCCTTTTCTGCTTCCCTCTCTGCAGCTAATCTCTTCTCTTCTCTTTCTGCAGCTAATTTCTTCTCTTCCCTTTCTGCAGCCAATCGTTTGTCTTCTCTTTCTGCCTCCAATTTCTTAGCCTCAGCCTCAATCTGCAACCTCTTAGTCTCAGCCTCAGCTTCAATCTGCAACCTCTTAGTCTCAGCCTCAGCTTCAAATTGTAACTTCTTACTTTCCCTGTCAGCCTCTAACTTTCTTTCGGCTTCAAACCTTCTTTCTTCGCGTTCAATAAATTTGTCACATTCCGTAGTAACATAGGCAACCATAACTTGCCCATCTAATCCTAACTCTTTTGCAGTCTGAACCGCAGCAGATCGAAATTTGGCCAGGTCCGCCATTGTCTATCAGGTAACTTAATACAATGTCTAACCAACAATTCAATCTCTAATGGACAAAACAGGCACCGTGAGCTCAACCTTATTTAATTCCACCCAAGGATACCTTTTAATTCTTATATTCCCTGAAGTGAATTACCCCCAATATTTTTAATAGTTAAAGATTCAAAATCCCAAGAGCGAGACCCCAATATATGTGGTGAAGTGGGATGTTATAGATATTTATAGGGACTTAGTGTACTGACTGAGATCAGCTGTGAAGGTATATATATATCTAATAAGAGTAGTATATTATATATATAACCTTACTTGCTGCCACATATCTATATATCTCAGTCAGAATTATTCTGGAATAGTGTGATGCTACGTTATGTGTCTAGGGTATGAGTATGGTGAAGTGTAAGTCACAACAACAGACAGATAAACAATTTAATTTAATCCACTACTCTTGACAACACTGTGACACTCACATACATATAACACTCTATGAGAATATCTTAAAGAAGTCACTAGTAACGTTTCAAATAACAATATGTATTCATTACTGGCATGAATGAATATGTGTCCTGATTCAACTACAAGGGAACCAGGAATCACAATCAATTTAAATTACAAGTTATGTACAGAATGTATTTAATATGAATATTGTAGTGACATATATTAGTACAAATGTTCTATGTGTGTCAGTTGTGTAGTAGTAAAATGAGGTAATACTGGTTTTGTTTTGTTCAAGCTCTGTTGGTATTGGTCATCATGACTTCAATAGTTTGTCTTTAGGGACTATTATTGGAGATGTTCACAGTTCCTGATTTTAAGACAAGTAAATTCCCCTCTGAATAGTATTTTTATAAAGTTATTTCAAGATGAGGGGACATAATGTTGAGCTCAGCTGGCCAACTCTGCTTATCTTGAGTGATGGCGGCAGGAAAGGACTCCTCTGCTCGAATTCTCCTCTGGGCTCAGGAGACACCTCACTGATAGCTAAAAAGACCAAGGAGTATGCTGTCCGACTCTGGATTCAGCAAATCTCTGACCAGATGCTGCTCACTACCATCAAGACCACTGTCCCTGAAATCAAGAAGGATGTACCTTCTACTTCATAACTAATTTATATTCTCTTTTACACTGATCACAATACAGCACAAACATTGCGTTCAGAGCGTTAGGCCAACAGTCAGCTTCATTTGAAATACTTTATTCCAGTATTACCCTTCTTAATGGTTACTACGCCTCTGCACTTCCAGCATTATTTCTTTCTAGTCCATCATCCAGGTGTCAGTGTACTATTTGGCCATTCCATGCCGTTTTACTTCTCTCCGACACCCTCTGTTCAGGCTGGAGCATTATAGGCTTTACCTCACGTTTGCCACTGAACTACACATATATATACAGGCATAAATCAACAATTCACATTCAATTTTTCATTAAAAGATACTGAATGGTTCAAGCTTACCACAATTTCATGGAAATAAACACAGATACGTTGATTAGCAATGAATTCTGGCACAAACTGGCACAAATTCCGTTCTGCCTATGTTCCAGGCTTTTATTTTAGCAAAAATGTGAGCTGGCTTCAACGTACTGTCGCTTTATCAAGCTTATTTGAATTAGTGGTCTCGAACTAACGCTCCCAAGTGTGTATATCAGCGAGACTGGCCAATGAGCCACGTTTCGACAAGTGTTTGAAAAAATGTTATCTTTTCCCGTCTCCCCTAACAACCAAGATAGTATTTATAACCCGACCAATCGTGGTTAGGCTTTCATTTGTTGCGCTCCAATCAATTTGGAGTTTACATGGTAGGCTATTTATGTAACGTAAGGTTTTTTCAAACACGTTATAAAAAAAATTTTATGAGCAGAAATGATTTTATGCTGTCAGGCACCCCCAATATTTTATTTTGGGTATAATTTATTAATTCCTGGACTATTTGCGTAACGTTTTACATATTATTTGTCAGCAAACCCTAAGGAACCCAAAAATACTAATTTAAAGGAGCTACGTGGCTGCGTTCAAAATATGCAATTTCTTCTATCTCCTGTTTAGAAGATGTGCTGTCTGGGTACTGTTATGTGTTCAAACGTAAACCCATATAATGTTGTCTTTTCTAATAAGAGTCTGTTATGATTTATAAACCTAACTCTGGGAAAGGGTAGTGTATTTTATCACTGTCCGTCTGAAAAAAAATTAGTGCATGTAGACTTACACGCGTGATGGTAGTAATTGTGTATCGCGCGAAGCGGGTTTAGTGTTCGGCTTTCTGCCTCTCCCTTCTCTTTTTATCCCTTTAGTCCATCTGTTCGTTCGTTTTGGTAACGCAGTATAATTAATGTTAGGGTTAATTTAGGTCATTACGCAGTACGTCTCAATGCTTTTCCAAGAAATACAGCACACGTTTCATTGAAGAAAGCGGGTAATAATACAGTAAGCTTTTATATCAACGTGAAAGCGTTACAATTTGCAGACGAAGCAGAAAACAAGGGGGATTTCGAGTACATTCTTTGTGATAGCACTGTCATTTTACCATTGCTCTTCTCTTTATTAATTTTATTTGTTAGGCTTTATATTTACCTAATAATTTATATATGTGGATTAGAATATTTCATGACATATATATATATGTGTGTGTGTGTGTATGTGTGTGTATGTCACACATATACTCTCACTCTCTCTCTCTCTTTGTATTCTCTCTCCGTTTCTCCCATTTTAAAATATGCCAACCTATTATAAAACGGATGATTAAAAACACTTCCCTATTTTTACATTTTTGTATCCTCCATGGTATCTGCATGATATAAACGAAACAAATATCAAAACAAAGAGCCATAACTCATCATCATCTCATCTCAGCCCGTAACCCGTCATGGGTCGTAGGGGTGCCATGGTGGAAGCATCAGCAGACAGGGTCCTCCATAACTACCATTTGACAAATACGTTTTAATTTTTTAAATTTATAATTTTAAGACACAAAATAAAATACTAAAATTTAAAATGACAAATAAACTGACGTTACAAGAGAGAATGAGGTCATATGTTAAACAAACTGCATCTCACGTTGAACTGTAAACTGTACTATTATAGTGTAATATCATTTTATTTAATAAATTGGCAGTTAATTTCCTTTTTTCTAACGTTTGTTTCGTATAAACTAATTTGATGGGGTGAATGAATAGCAGTTTAAAAATACGGAGTTTAAAAAAAAAAAAAACTTTGCCTCGTTTTGGCGAGACGCGTCCCGTTCAACCTAATCGGTTATATTAGGGCGCATGTCCAAGTATAAAAGACCTTAAAGTTTTATTCTCAAGGAAGTTTGATCACCCTATACTAATGTCAAGGGCAGAGCAATTCATGCTCACACATTTTATATTTCTACCCACAACGTATTTCATTATAACTAAAAGCGAACAAGTATGACAGGTCCCTCGGGCCGTTCATTTCGTTTACTTCGATTTCTCGCCGCGTCCGGTTTTGGCTGATTGATTATCTCAGGCTGGTGAATTTCACGAGCCAAATAGTAAAATAAAGCGTGCTAGTTTGTTATAGTTACAGTTACGCCATAGCCAGATGGGAACTTGAATGTTTTGGTGTGCGCGTGCATAGGTCATATCAGCCACGCGTGTATTTGTGTGCCAAATACCGAGTGTATCACGCACGTTCACACGAGGTAGTATCGGAGCACAATCGACGTAACACGGATATTCATAGACAAACCTGCGAATTGAGTTCATTTATGTTACAACAAAGCACGTGTGTTATTATTACTTAACGCGGGGAAAAGGGAGTGGGGTGGTGTGTTTATGGATGAGTTGGTGGAATCACAGTGTGGAAATGGAGAGCGAGATTTGAATCTGTAGTGAATAGATTATAATGTATTACATCTGGAGTACCTTCCTACTACACACTTATTCCTGTGTGTTATGTGTATTAAGTTTAGGATAGGCCGGCCTCCATGTTACATTAGTTTGACAGTTTGGGACCGAAGACGCTGCAAAAGTGATGAATGCAGTCAGCGACCCATAGTTTGACTGCTTGCGTCAGGGTCAGCGAACCAGAGCTGACCAAGACCCTACTCCACCTCCAAGTGGTGGCCCTGGAAACAGGCTGCATCACTGCAGTCTGGCTGAGAGAGTAGGGATCGAAGAGGAAAGGCAAACCCGGCCCCCCCCCAAAATTCCGTGCTGAAGTTGGATGTGTCGGCCGAAAGGCGCAAATATCGCAGCCACGCTGTAAACGGACACAACGCAACCAACGTCCTGTTTAGGACGTCAGGTCAAGGCTTTTCCATGTCTTCCTCATCCTGTTAATGTCTGCCGTTAGTTCTCTTCTGTATGTTTTATGGTCGACCCCTGCTTCTGTTACCCTTGGGATTCCAGAACAAGGAACTGCCTAGTAATGCTATCAACAGGTTTCCTCGGTATGTGCCCCTTATCCAGCTCCAGCGACTTTTTCTAATCTCTTGTGTCACTGAAACATGTTTCATGTCATCAGTTCCACATTGATGTCATTGACGTACCATTTCAATCCGTCTGTTCTACGCTAGCACCAGTTTATGAAGGTCTGTTAACTTTTTGGTTGCTGCGTTGAAGTTTTTTTTTTTTTTTTAAAGTATTGACCTTTATGATCACATTAAAAAAAATGTTTCCATATGTCTTCAGCAAAGTCATGCCGCGTCCTCCCGACGTGCCATCACCTCAAGGATTTTTCTATGTACTAGAGGACTTTCTTCTGGCTTGTATGACTGAGCTGAATTAGGATGGGGCAGCCGATAGAAAAAATGTGTGTATCGAAACGTAATTTCACTTTAGTGATGAATTTTTGCAAGAGAGGCTGAGAATGAAGCGAGGCGTTTTCTAAGGGCTTTTATATTTGGACATGTGTCCTAATAGCCCCGCGGACTCCCAGGGAGTCTCTGAGGAGTCACAGAAAGAATAAGTGCACTGCTCCGTCAGACATGTCGTAAGAGACGACTGATACGATATTGTGCTCGTGGCTGACAGTCTTATAATTTAAAACAAATTGCTACATAAACCAAAGCTGCAAGATCACAAGAGCTAGCTGCAGTGGCGGCTCCATACACCACGGGGAGCAGTCAGGAAAAAGATTAAGGTGGCCCTTAATATCTTCTTCTTCGTACACTCTCTGACGTCAGCTTGAATAGCTTGAGGCTATTTCTATCTCCATAGAGCATTTGCAGGAATGGTACTGGTGATGGCCACATGTGCTTTCTATGTCCCTCATATGTTGGGCATCTTTGAAGCAGATGTTCAGCAGTCATTTTATCGGTACCAGAGTCACACGCATCGATAGTTTATATCTTTAGCTTGTTGACCCTTAATATAACCAGACGACCTTGTGTCGAGGCTGAACATAACGTGACTTACGAGAACGAGTCACTTTTTTTTTTTATCTCAGCGCCAGATAGAAACTTTTTGAAAGTTTGAAAACCGCTGACTTTGACATATGCTAATACAGAAACTTTTTGAAAGTTTGAAAACCGCTGACTTTGACATATGCTTGCAATCACATTTTTTTCCCCGAGAGCACGTTCGCCAAGTGCCACATGGGTTAATGCCGCTCCTAATGTCTTAAGAAAAGGTCATCAGAGAATGGATGCTGAGGAGCAATATTCATGGAGAAGAAAAACGGTGTTGTTGTTATTTAGACGAGAAGGCTGAATGGAAGTTTGTGTATAAACATGTTTTGTTTGTACAGTAAACACATGTCTATTTGTGCAGGTGGGGTTTTTCTTCTCATAGCCGATAGGGCAGTCCCGATGTTTGATACAGATTTCTGAAATTTAATACTCAACATTCAAAGAATTTACGCGAGGAGTTTTTAATGCTGGAAGTCGATTCTCCAAATGTCATCTTTGCAGATGCGCACGATTGTGGTTTTCCTTACTTTGTGTTTGCATGTCTCTGTGTGTAATCTTTATGGGTGCCATCAGGCGGGAGAGAAGGAAAAGAAAAGAGATCTCCCCATCATTACCATCTTTATTAGACTTTATTGTGGCATGAGGCTGACAGGGTAGAGATAAAACCCACCTTCTAACCTGGTCTTGGGTTTTTCCATTTCTGCTGTCTGGTCTTTGACTCCTTCTTGAAAGGAAGTTTGCTCAAGCCTTCCGAGAGCTGCGATAAGGCACGGGACCATCTGACTTTGTGAGGCTCCCTTATTGTTCAGGACGTTTATCAATCATCGGCTCAGATGAGGCCCCCTGTAAGGTGAGGCTCAGGCCAAATAACCTTGCTGGTTCCTTCCTCTCAGAGCCTGGATATTTGTGATAAAATTGAATGTCAGGAG
Organism: Oreohelix idahoensis; assembly: GCA_024509875.1. Taxonomy (NCBI): domain Eukaryota; kingdom Metazoa; phylum Mollusca; class Gastropoda; order Stylommatophora; family Oreohelicidae; genus Oreohelix; species Oreohelix idahoensis. The sequence continues at coordinate 34,663 of JAMPIV010010725.1, forward strand.
CAGTAGTAGTTTCAAAGTTTAACAACGATTTAATTTCTTGAACTGTAAATAGAGCCCAGTGAAATATTGCACTGAACGGCTAAGTTAGAAGAGCTAATTGGGTTCTATCAGGTTTGCCCTTACAACTTTGCCTTTGCACATGTCACGAGCCATCGTTGGGTGAGGCGAATGCAGACTTTTACTGAAAGAAAGCATGTAGGCCTTGGGAACGGATGTGACAGGCATAAATTGTGTTGTTAGCTTCATTTAGTTCATAGGCTTATTTGGAAAAGTGGAAGATTAATCGATAGTTAATCACGCAGGCTGTCTCAATGTGTTTAATATATTTCTCTTTCTTCCATGTTTCTCTTTCTTCTGTTTGTTAACGTAATAAACGCGTCTCTTTTCCCCTGCTTTTTCGTCTGTTAACTTTTTAATCAAATAACACCAGTACGTCGGTAACAGTTTTATTCTACATCTGGTGTAATGTTAAACGTCGTCTGACAGCGGAAAACACATGAAAGCAAAGGACATTCCCTGAAACCAAACTCATAATAAACTGTAATTTAAATTGCATTACAAAGCAAGAAATTAGAAAGGTGAGAAGAGACAGAGTGAGAGAGAGAGAGAGAGAGAGAGAGAGAGAGAGAGAGAGAGAGAGAGAGAGAGAGAGAGAAAAAGAGAAAAAGAGAGAAATAGAGAGAGAGACTGCAGGAGTGTCTGGAAAGTTATTCAAATTCCTCTTTCTCTCCCCCCCCCCCCCCCCCCCCGTGTCCTTTTAACTCGTGGTGGAGGATCAACTTGTACTTATCTATCATGCCGATTATATCAGTGGTTCGAGTAGTAGACTAGCAGCAGTCGTAGTCCAGTTAAACAGCTTCTTTTCTTTTTACAGGCTTCTCTTTAACTTGCAACGTATGTCACTCTCTTGTCACCTTCAAATATTGCAATCGATTTTTCAATCACTTCCAGATGAGCAATAGCTCTGAAACTTGGCATAGTTGAGTATTCTCCATGGCAATACAATAATCAGTCGTAAAAAAATAAAATGATTAAAATTAAAATTAATATTAATTTTGTTTGGTTGTATTGTATCGTCAGTGAAATGGGCGATAACTGCAAATAATCTAGGTGTATTCTTTCCAACAAAATTGTCTCTCTTGAGAGAAATATTGAAACACACCCCCCCCTTCCACACACACACTATCGCACGCGCGTGCACAGACATACACACAACTGACAACTACATTTAAAAAAATGTAATTTACAACTTTTATCAAAATTTAAAAAAAAAATATTTACTTTCCGTGTAATATACTGAATAATGAAATCCGCCTCCTGTGCTCTTGACTCGTTTATCGCAAACTGATAATGTCATTAGCGGATCGATTACATTTGACAAATTTAAAAACAACAAAAAATAACGCTAAAAAGAAGAAAATAAAAAAAGTATTTTAAACACAGGCTTTAAATGCAATAAAAAGCCACAAATAATTTTAAAAGAAGTTTATAGCTTGCAGCCAAAAAATGTAACATCAAATTGACAAAAAGCCTGGGGCGCTGATTCTACTTGAAATTAACTTCTGCTTTATACTTCATTACACACTTATGGATAAAATATATGATAAGCGCTTAAGCGCCCCACGCTTTTTGTCAATTTGATGTTACATTTTTTTGACTGCAAGCTATAAACTCCTTGAAAAATTATTTGTGGCTTATTAGTGCATTGAAAGCTTGTGTTTAAAATATTTTTATTTTTAATTCCTTCCCCGGTAACACATCTGAAACACGGCTGAGCTATAATTTGTCGTCAGATCCCTAACAACAGGCGTGGTCACAGTGGTGATACTGACATAATAAATCTGGTACTTATATTGTCTTGTTTTATGTTCCCATCATTTCATGCTTCTCGCTCAAAAGTATTTGAAAGCGACACATGAAAAGTAAAATATTTCAGATTAAAATAAAATAAGGTAGAAAGCGCCAATAAAAAATGTATGAAACATTAATTTACGTAATCAAGACATAAATTATGGAAAGTATCAAATTAAAATAATATTAAAATAACCAAAAACATACAGAATATGCACATATGTTTATATTAGTCTAATAAATGGATGGATTTAAAATGTGAGCTCATAGATGAGAGATTATTCAAAATGTTTTTGGAAGCATAATTAATAATGCATGAAATATAGTGAACCAGCTGCCTGTTTGTTAAGGAACCATAGTGATGGAGGTCAGAAGTGATGCCCTTCATGTGTTCAGTAACACTGTCATCATTCATCATTCTATATGCACCAGCAGCAACGACCGAGATTAAGTTTGGCGCAGGACGTCGCCTGTTGTGTCACGTGTCTAACGGTACTACAGACGTGTGGTAACTGTGGTGAAGTGGGATTCAGATACAATGCAGATATGGATACTTAGTTTAGATGAGATCACCGTGAAGGTATCTAAAATCATTTGTGTATTTGATAAACCTTACTTGCTACCACATATCTATATATCTCAGTCAGAATTATTCTGGAATAGTGTGATGCTACGTTATGTGTCTAGGGTATGAGTATGTGAAGTGTAAGTCACAACAACAGACAGATAAACAATTTAATTTAATCCACTACTCTTGACAACACTGTGACACTCACATACATATAACACTCTACAAAGATATCTTAAAAGAGTCACTGATAAACTTTCAAATAACAATATGTATTCATTACTGGCATGAATGAATATGTGTCCTGATTCACTACAAGGGAACCAGGAATCACAATCAATTTAAATTACAAGTTATGTACAGAATGTATTTAATATGAATATTGTAGTGACATATATTATTACAAATGTTCTATGTGTGTCAGTTGTGTAGTAGTAAAATGAGGTAATACTGGTTTTGTTTTGTTCAAGCTCTGTTGGTATTTGTCATCATGACTTCAATAGTTTGTCTTTAGGGACTAGTATTGGAGATGTTCACAGTTCCTGATTTTAAGACAAGTAAATTCCCCTCTTAATGTTAATTTTAAAAAATCAGTTCAAGATGAGGGGACATAATGTTGAGCTCAGCTGGCCAATTCGCTTATCTTAGTGATGGCGGCAGGAAAGGACTCCTCTGCTCGAATTCTCCTCTGGGCTCAGGAGACACCGCCCTGATAGCTAAAAAGACCAAGGAGTATGCTGTCCGACTCTGGATTCAGCAAATCTCTGACCAGGTGCTGCTCACTACCATCAAGACCACTGTCCCACAATTTCATGGAAATAAACACAGATACGTTGATTAGCAATGAATTCTGGCACTTTGCCATCTGCTTATCTTACACTTTTATTGAGCAAAAATTTTAGCTGGCTTCACTGATGCTTTATCAAGCTTCTTTAAACAAGTGGTTTCGAACTAACGCTCCCAAGTGTGTATATCGCGAGACTGGCCAATGAGCCACGTTTCGACAAGTGTTTGAAAAAATGTTATCTTTTCCCGTCTCCCCTAACAACCAAGATAGTATTTATAGCCCGACCAATCGTGGTTAGGCTTTCATTTGTTGCGCTCCAATCAATTTGGAGTTTACATGGTAGGCTATTTCTGTAACGTAAATTTTTTTCAAACACGTTAAAAAAAAATCTTATGAGCAGAAATGATTTTATGCTGTCAGGCACCCCCAATATTTTATTTTGGGTATAATTTATTAATTCCTGGACTATTTGCGTAACGTTTTACATATTATTTGTCAGCAAGCCCTAAGGAACCCAAAAAATACTAATTTAAAGGAGCTACGTGGCTGCGTTCAAAATATGCAATTTCTTCTACCTCCTGTTTCGAAGATGTGCTGTCTGGGTACTGTTATGTTTTCAACCGTAAACCCATCTAATGTTATCTTTTCAGTCTGTTATGATTTATAAACCTAACTCTGGGAAAGGGTAGTGTATTTTATCACTGTCCGTCTGAAAAAAAATTAGTGCATGTAGACTTACACGCGTGATGGCAGCATTTGCGTATCGCGCGAAGCGTGTTTAGTGTTCGGCTTTCTGCCTCTCCCTTCTCGCTATCCTTTTGTCCATCTGTTCGTTCGTTTTGGTAACGTAATATAATTAATGTTAGGATTAATTTAGGTCATTACGCAGGGCCTCTCAATGCTTTTCCAAGAAATACAGCACACGTTTCATTGAAGAAAGCGGGTAATAATACAGTAAGCTTTTATATCAACGTGAAAGCGTTACAATTTGCAGACGAAGCAGAAAACAAGGGGGATTTCGAGTACATTCCTTGTGACAGCACTGTCATTTTACCATTGCTCTTCTCTTTATTAATTTTATTTGTTAGGCTTCATATTTACCTAATAATTTATATATGTGGATTAGAATATTTCATGACAGTAACGACAGTTTATTCAGATACAATGCAGATATGGATACCAATTTAGATTTAATCACCGTTGTAAAAGCATTTGTTTTGACATTCACTCATTACACTTGGAGCATATGCCATCAACAAACGTATGCTAAATCCGCTTATCACGTGCCATCAGCTGAAGGTCTTTCAATGTCTTCCTCGACATTGTCATTTCTGTCTCCATGGTGCTTCTCCATACGTTTTTTTCTGTGTACGCTTTGACATATATTTCTGCTGTTAGAGCTCCCTGCTCCTGAAGGTAAAGGTAATCACATATGTTTACTGCCGCAGGGGAGTAAAGTATTATATTTCACTATACTAGGTTTCTGATTCATGACGTGGTGTGACCTGTTCCCTTCCTCGCTGCCTTTGCCTTCTGTAATACACGAGCAGTCAGGAACCCATTATTACAGCGGGATAAACTGGAACTTACCGCGGTCTGAATACTAACGCTGCCCCCAGGCCACAAGAAACAAGCTCTCTAACCCAAGGGGTTAACAACCGGTCGATCTCGATCTGCCGGTAGATTACGAAGATAAGTTGGTAGATCTCGAGGTAATGGAGAAAAAAAAAGGGGGGGGGGACACAAAGATTTTTTTTTACACTAGAGAAATTTCAGTCTGATCCTCTCTCACCGGCATTTAAAAGTGTGGCATCACCAGGGTTAAAAATACCTTTTTTCTCATTCCAAGTTAAAAATTCACAAACTCGCTTAATAAAATTAATTTTATTCATGAACTTCATAAGATCGGAACACGATCTTTTCTTTGACGTGAAGTCAACGTTCGGTTAAATATAATTTAGATTGAATTTGTAACCGCGCAGTCGATCGAGTTGCTGGGTGCAAATCGTCCGGCATAGATACAAGTTACGTAGAAGGTGAAAAAAAAAAAAAGTTATTTCTGTTTACTTCGATTTCCAAATACTCTAAAATGTCTGAAAACAGGCTTGATTTTGTAAAGGTAAATCTTAAGAGAGTTCAGCGCCTGTAAGGTAGATCTTTGCGGCTTCTGGGTTTCCTACCGCTGCTTTAACCGCTCTACGATGATGATGAGGCTGATGATAATGATTACGTTTTTAATCAGCAAATTGTGAGTAAATCCTGGTGTGAAGTAACCCCAAGGTAAAATTAAAGTTGACGACTTCTATTTCGTTTTTGGTGGGCTTTAAGGACTGATCAATACAAGTACCGTGCGCACGAATGAATACATACGCTTTGGTTTGATGGGAAAGCAGGAGGAAGTAGTCAGGCAATAAAGTTGTGTTTTGAGTTGCTTCTGTTTACTTGTGTTGCTAGGGTTGAGTTGTCGGTTGTGTTTTATTACTGTTGCTAGTGTTGAGTAGTCGGTTGCGTTGCTTTTTTTAAACCTGTGTTCCTAGTGTTGAGTTGTCGGTTGTGTTTACGTGTGCTGTAATTGTTAGGTTGTTAGTTGTGTTCCTCGCGTTGATTTGTTATTCATATTTTTACGATACAGTCATATTGCTGTTGAGCTGGTAATTGTCGTGTTTACGTTCTGTTAGGTATTAATGAGTTGTTAATTGAGTTTTCAGTGTTGATCATTGTGTTTGTAGCTGATATCAATGTTAGATGTGTTGAGTTATTGCTACCAAATTGTTATCGCATTGAAATTGCTAGTTGTATTAGTATAGCTTATTTGCTTTGCAGTTGAATTGTTTGCTGTTTTTCCTATGTTCACGGTTTTTGTTGTTGTTGTCTACACCATAGCAGTCTGTTTTCAGTTGCTGGCTGTGTTATTTCTCTTATCTGTGCATCTGTTGAGTTGTTCCTTATGCCGCTAGTATTTACCTTCAGAAAAAGAGAAGTAAATGTTTGAAGTAACCGAGTTAGATGTAATGATTTAGTTATGTTGCTCTTTCTTCTCTCTTATCGACCAGCTTTATTCCATTTTGAGTCATGGGGAGATTTAGTGACAGTCTTGTGAGGTGGGATGCACAGACTAAGGGTCACGTCGTTGTATCCTTCATGTTTCACTTCTTTCATCAAATAATTCTTCCTTGCATGTTCATCTGCCTAGAGTCCCGTTGTCCTTATAAAGTTTTGATATTAGTCATTATCATCACCGTCAGCATCTTCTTTTTTACAGCCACTACTGTAGATGTCCCCCATGATGAAGCTTACATCAGAGAACAAACTTTTGCAGCGGTGGTTTCCGTGCCCATTTATTTTACATTATGAGTGTGCCAGCCCTAAGTGCAGCCTCACATTGGGCGTCTTATTCTACATGACTAACGGAGAAATTCTTTCATTTTCTTCTCATGGACCCTCGGGAACTACATGGGATCATGCTTTCAGTACAATAGTGCTTACTTACTTAGTCATCTCTCTTCTACCATGGGTTGTAGAGGTTTGTCACACAGGTCGCTATACTATCCTATCAGCTGTCAATACTATCCTATCGGCTGTCCATACTATCCTATCAGCTGTCCATACTATCCTATCAGCTGTCCATACTATCCTATCAGCTGTCCATACTATCCTATCAGCTGTCCATACTATCCTATCGGCTGTCCATACTATCCTATCGGCTGTTAGTACGATAGTAATGTAATATTATCGCAGATCTTTCGAAAGACAGATTCAGAGACCGTTGCAGACGCGAGGGTCTTGACGTTTTTGTGGGACACGGGTAGCATGCCAAGCTAAACAACAAAATGTTATTACATTATTCAAGTTTTAGAAGCCGGGCAAAATAGTAAATCCAGGTTCTCGTTTCTCATTTCATCAGGCCTGTTTGTAACACAGAAACACAAGAACTGGATCGACAAATACGACATCGTCACTTACAAAAAAAAAAAAAAATAAATGAACACAACAAAACAAATGAAGGTTGTATTTTCTTACATTATCAATCAAAAAATTATAAGAAGGATATCCTGCATCAAATACTTAGAAAGACAGAACATAAAGTGAGAGCCGAGCGTTATCAGTGACCACTTCACGCCTACAAAACAGTAGAAGATTTGAACTTAAGACATAGGGAAAGCCCAGAGGCAGATTGAAGTTTTTGTGGTAAAATGTTTTACAGGATTGGGTAACAAACTCCATGCCCAACCTTCCTTAGTCGCTTTTTACGACACGCATAGAAGGGTACAGTGTCACTATTCTTTGCTCCTCTTTTGGGCCGCGGTAACACACGGGTGAAAAGGCAGATGGATGGACAATATTACGGAAATCCTACAACAGCAATGGCTGACATTAACCAGTATAATGCAATAGGATCTAGAACGGAAACTGCAGCTACCCACAACGCTTTACGCCAAGAGTGGACCGGAAAAAAAAAGTAAGCACACTGTACAGCAGGGGTCAGCAACCGGTCGATCTCCATCTACTGTAGATTCCAATGCATAATGTGCTAGATCTCTAGGTGACGGAAGGGGGAGAACATTTTTTTTAACCTAGGCAAATTTCGGACAAGTCCTCTCCCATCATCTTTTAATTGCGCGGTGTCCCCAGGTTTAAAGCTACATTCACTACATTTCTTGTGAAAACCTCACTAGTTAGCTTACTAACATTCACTTTATTCACTAAGTGCATAAGATAGAAAGCTCTTTTCTTTGAAGTGAATTAACTTTCGGTAAAATATTTAATTGTAACTTTCCACCGATAGGATTGTAGGAAGAAGATTGTGCGACAGAGGTAAGAGTTACTTGTAGGCTGGATTAATTCCTAATTCCAGATACTCTAAAACTATAAAACATACACGATTTTTATCAAGGTAGATGTTTAGAACTTGGTTGGCCATGTCCTCAGAAGGGACCCTAACAGCATCACCAGAACTGCTATGCTATAGAACACAGAAGGACGGCGAAAGAGAGGCAGACTAAAGACAACATGGCGGAGAACAGTAGAGGCTGAGATGCAAAGCATGAACCACAGTTAGTGCACGGCACGAAGGATAGCCACCGACCGAGCAAAATGGGGACAGTTTGTTGCTACCCTACAAGACTCCACTAGGCGTGATGGCCGCTTACTGCTTTGTCAGTCAGGGGCTAAGGATCCAAGAAGAAGAAGATGTTTAGAGATCTCAGTGTTTTATTTTTATGTAGAACCCTACAGCTCCTGGGTTGTCTGCCCCTGCTGTACAGAATGATTATAACTAACAAAAATTCACAGAAGGCAATCCCACCCACCAGTCACATATTGTCTGGTACAGGTTACTGTTGACTATAACACACGGCCTTTGAGTAGACTAGAATAGAATAGATGCGAAGAGAGATGTGTTTAGCTGAGGAAGGAAAACAAAGAAATAAATTGCATTCTCTCGCTGACACGAAACCTAGCTAAATAAACACGTCTTAAATCGTTTTCTCACCTTCTTTTGTCGGCTAGGAATTTGTTAGCAGGAATGCGCATAGGTGGGATGCGTGTCCTCAAAGCTGAGAAATACTGCATTCTTGCATTTTTTTTCGCCCTTGTAAATAATCTGAACATAAGATTGCTTCCTGGTTTATTCTTTAAAGCAATTTTGAGAAAATTTGATTGCATTCTCGTTTATGTTTTCTTTTAAATGTATCTTTCATTCTAGTTGTCAGTTTACCACGTCACTGCAGCGACCTGCGCAACAGTCGTCACCGTTACTAAGGTTACTCCACTACTAATGCACGTGGCGTTCTTATATATATATATATATATATATATATATATATATATATATATATATATATGTATATGTATATGTATATGTATATGTATATGTATGGGAGCCGCGCTGGTGTAATGGCTACGACGTTGTACTGGCGACCAGGTGTTCATGGTTCAAACCCGGCCGTCGGCGTTTGAAGAAATGTTTACGACCGGAAATTTGAGTGAATAACCTGAACGGCTCCTGCACATAAATCCCGTGTGGATGGGAAGGAGCGAAGCTCCTGACCGGGTTGGAAGGAAAGTCCACTGATCCCCCAGCCTCGCAATGACATGTCATTGGGCCGAAAGAGCTGGAAAGCTCGAGTGCCGCTGGTTATAGAAAAAAAAAAAAAAAAAAAATAGGGAAAAAAAAAAATAATAATAATTTCTCCAAAGTTGTTGTTTGTTTTCTTGTGCATCTATTGTCCGTTATATGTGTTTTCATTTCATTGGCTCTACTTCTCGTAGTAGTAGTAGTTTTAGTAGCATCCCTTCAGTAATAACTGACTATGGGAACGCGCCCCTGAGGTGATAGCCCTCAGCTGTTTTTTTCCCTGGTGTTCTTGACTGCGTATTATTTTCTTATCTGCTTGTCGCGAGAGCTTCTTTTCGCCAATCTGAAGTTGCGCCGAGGGGTGCGTCGCCACTTAGTGCGATCGGCAGCGTGATCCTACTTCTGGTATACGTCTACATATCGTTTCAAAGTAAATGTCGATTTTATCATCATTGTCACCATTTCCTGTTTTTGCTCCCTGCGTAGCATAGAGCCACCACTATAAATGGCAACTGGAATCCTTGTCTGTGCATTCATGCGCTTTTGCAGCAGTAGTTTCTTTAGTAATGTTTAACATGATGATGTTGCCAGCTCTATAATCTACCTTATATTTATTGAGTCTTACGACATGCCTGAAGGAACAGAGGACCCCTTCTTCCTTCGATTACTCAGAGACCCCCGGAAACTACAAAAAGAGTAGCTTTTATGAACATAGCAACAAAGAGGGAAACACCAGGTTTGTAGATTTTAGGGGTCATCGATTTATTTCGATTGTTGCATGCAAATATTTTTTGTTTAAATTCCTCTTCACGTTGAGGATTACTGGCGCTCCTCAGACCACAAGGTCATGTACACCTGGACATGCACTCTACCATAACTGACGGATCTTGTGTCTAGGTTGAAGGGGCGCACCTCGCCAAAAAAGAGACAAAATTCCTCTTAAAAAAAAAATTACTCAATGTGTCCTGTTTCTAGTTTCGTCTCTTTATCCCACCATGTCTTCTCTCCACACATTACGCTACTCCCTCCCGCATATCCACAATTAAAAGCTGAGCTCAGTTTCAAGGCACTGATTTACCTTACACAAATTGTCCTCTTCGCTAGCAAATATTGACCGTCTAATCCCAACTATCTCACTTCCACCGATTGTTTGGTTTTCCGAGAGTGAGTAGCACAAAAGTCCATCTCGTGTCGTTCCTGTCCTGAGCGGATATGAAGACAAGTAATCCGTTATGACATCTATCGTTAACTCATTAGCTGTAAGCCTGGGAGACATTGTCGTTTTTTACGTTCGTGTGCTTTAGTGTTTAAATGGCTGTCTCCTTTTCTTTTGTTTTAGTCTCTCTCTCTCTCCCTCTTTATCTCTCTCTGTCTCTCTGTCTGTCTCTCTGCCTCTCTCTCTCCCTCTCTCTCTATCTCTCTCTCTATCTCTCTCCCTCTCTCTCTATCTCTCTCTCTATCTCTCTCTCTATCTCTCTCTCTATCTCTCGCTCTTTCTTTTTCTTTAATTGTTTTAAATGTTTTTGTTTTGTTTTTGGTTTTGTTTTCTTTGTTTGTTTTCTTTAATTACTTTCCTATATTTTGTTTTTTAAATGTACTTTATTTTGATTATGACTGGATATTATAAATGAATGCTGTTATAATTACCTTTTTGATGTTGCATGCCTTTAATTAACGCTTAAAGTACATGTGGGAATGAAAGGATAATGTATGCAAGATGAGAGAGAGAGAGAGAGAGAGAGAGAGAGAGAGAGAGAGAGAGAGAGAGGAAAGCAGATTATTAGACGGGCCTGTGTGCCCAAATATTAACCCTTTGATAATAAAGTTAGTTCGTTCGTTCATTCGTTCTCTCACTCTTTTAAATTTCTTCTTGCGTCCGTGTTTAAATGCCTGTCCCTCCCCGTTTCTTTTGTCTATATATATATATCGCGCCCTTTCTCCTTGTCTCTAGCATTATCGATAAATGGCCACAGCTGTCGCATTACAACCTTGATCCATCAGTGTCTAAGTCTTCTTCCCGCTCAACCTTCTAGGAAATCAGACTAGTGCTGGTGGTTGATCAGTTGTTTTCATCTTAACTTAATATCTGGGAGCATCGAGTGGCAGAGTGGCTAGAGCGTTTGCTCTAGAGCAGCGGTGGCCAAACTACGGCCCGCGGGCCAGATCCGGTCCGCCAACCTGTTTTGACCGGCCCGCCAACCTGTTTTGGTCGGCTTCTTATTGTTGATTGAAGCCACACTCTTCACAATGAAATAACACACAAATGTATGTTTGAAATAAATAATTACATGTCAAGTTACAAATTACAAAACAAATTAAAACATCAGATTTATTATATATTTTTAAACAGTAATTTCAGTTCGAAGACTGGTATACATGTCTTGGCAGATGTGCAGTACAGTAGTTTGCCGTTGCTTTCTGTACGTGGTTCATTATATATATATATATATATATAATATATATATATATATATATATATATATATATTATATATATATATATATATATATATATATATATATATATATTATATATATATATATATATAACTAAATATCAGAACGTTATGTTTTAAAGATTTTATAGGTCTGGCCCTCGGGTGTTACCCTTTACCATAATCTGGCCCTCGGCCAACCTTAGCTTGGCCACCACTGCTCTAGAGGTAGAGTTACCGGGCTCGAAACCAGGTAGCGTCACACTCTAATCTAACTGGCCCTAAATAAGTACCTGACTCCGTTCTTGAGTTACGGAAGGCAACCAGGAGACCCACACACACTCACGCACTATTAAGTTTTGAAAATAAATACGAAGATCACATAACGCGTAAGAGCTTCTTGATCATCTTTGTACGTTTCAACATATTTTGTTTGATGATTATAATTATATACTGTGAATTCGCATTGCCGTCTTAAGGCATGGGCACACTGGGCAGTGCCCAGGGGCCCCACGGTTCTAGGGGCCCCATGCTGGGATACTGGCATATTTTTCATAAGAAATAATTTTTATTCCCGTGGGTGGGTAGAGCTGGTAGGGGCCCAGTGCATTGCTTTGCCAGGGCCTACAATGCTGTTAAGACGGCCCCGTGAATGTGAGTATGCTATTATTTTACTTTTACAAGGTTGAAGTCCTTTAAGTTGAAGTGTAAAATGCAAGTGAGAATAAATGAATTCAGTATGAAAGATGAGAGAAAAAATGGCAGAATATTAGACGGGCATGCATGCCCAATTCTCAACCATTTGAAAATATAATTCGTTCGTTCGTTCCTTTCGCGTTCTGACAAAATGTATACATTTACAAATACAAAAATACCTTTTTAATTTTTTTTTTTTTTTTACATAAAGAACAAAAAAACCAAAAAAAAAAACAAAAAACAAATCGACAGCAGAAAATCTTTGTCGAAATTCTTAATCCGCCTGTCCGATTTCAGGATGTATGATGATCCCCATATCTTGAGATTCCTCCGTTTCGGCATAAAGCATGTTTTGGGTTCACCCTCGCTTGGTTTGATCGTGCTGATTCTTTGTATGCATGCATGGGGTTTATCTGAACTTGAAGTTAACTGATGTTTGAGTTTCATCAGTTTGACGAATCAATCTTATAACTAAGAAAGCATATTTTATTGAATTTAGTATTGAACTAAACTGAAGTGTTATGCTTTTTGAATCAGTTCGACGTTTAACAATATTGTGGAAGACGCTGGCGATGGATTTGGCATATATTGATGTAGTGAGAGGAAAGATATAATGATGATAATAATATCCTGGACAAATAGATGTATCAGATGATACCAGATTAGTGCCAGATAAGAGACTGGTCTTACAAGAAATACCTCATTCTCTGAAAAGAGTAATGGTGTATCAACATCAAAGGTATAGTCAAGCTGTATAGGTTCCTAGATGATATGGTAATGTACTATCTTAGGTTCCTATGGAACTTATCAGACTAACCTTAGACACTGACTCTGCTAGGGGTACTTAACTAACCAACAAGAATTAAGAACCAAACTTAAATAATTCAATAAAGACTGTTGGTACAATTTAAAATTTATTAATGTACAGGATCTTTCTTTGTTCTGTTGGATAATTTTCAAATAAACTCAAATTGATTCAAAATATATATATCCTGAAGCACATTAAAAACGCACCACCTGTATAATCCAGGAACAGAGTGTGAAATGTAAATATAAGTGTTTACAAGTTTACATATTTGGAATCTTTATTCATTTTCCTATGAATTCATGCTGGTCATTAATTTGTACATTTGATTGTTATGAAATTCATTGCATTTTGTGCAGGCAAGGGAGAAAACCAAAAATGCAACCAATAAAAAAATTCATTCACACTATCTTCAGTATCTGGTATGTCCACCGTGTGCTTGCAAACAAGCTTGGCAGCGGCTCCGCATGGAACGCACAAGTCTCTGACGGAAATTCCGGGGAATCAAGTCCCATTCACGTGTAAGAGCAGCTTCGAGCTGTTGCAAATTAGCTGGAGAACCTTGCCTGTAGACTCTGCGTCCAAGCTCGTCCCACAGATGTTCTATAGGGGACATGTCTGGTGATAGGGCAGGCCAATCAATCGTCACAATGTTCTGCTGCTGTAGATAATAATAATAATAGCCCCTTCAGTCATAACTGACTATGGGAATGCGCCCCTGAGGTGGCAGCCCTCAGCTGCTTATTTTCCTGGTGCTCCTTTCGACGTTTTCTCCTCACCTCTGCTTCTTGTGTGAGCCTCTCTTCGCCCAATCTGAGGTGGTGCCGTAAATAGCATCGCCACTTAGTGCGATCGGCAGCTTCATCCTCCCATGTTGCTGGATCCATGTCCAGTGCCCTCATATCTCTCTTGCACACATCTTTGAACCTCAGCTGTGGTCGCCCAACTGTTCTCTTGCCATCTGCTAATTGCCCGTAGAAGATATCTTTTGGGATGCGACCATCTTCCATGCGGCGAACATGGCCAAGCCAGCGAAGTCTGCGCTGTCTAAGCAGCGTATACATACTTTGAAGGCCAGCACGTGACAACACCTCGACATTTGTCACTTTATCTTTCCACGAGATGCCGAGGATGCGGCGTAGACACCGCAAATGGAAGGTATTGGGCCTTCTTTCTTGCTATAGATATTGCTGTGTAATGCATGCGGTGTGCGCACATGCGTTATCCTGCTTGAGAAGCTGCAAGTCTGGATAATTTGTGAACGCAGGAACAACCAATGCATCCAGAACCTCATCTCGATATGTCACAGCATTAACATTTCCACGGAAGACGTGAAGAGGCAAGCGATGGTGAAAACTGAATCCTCACCAAATGTGAATACTGCCACCTCCAAATCGGTTGTGCTGACGAACACAGCAATCTGCAAAACGCTCTCCACACCGTCGCCAAATCCGCATACGTCCATCAGCGAAGGATATGTTGAATCTGCTCTCGTCTGTGAATAGGACAGCATTCCACTGCAGCCTAGTCCATCTGACATGTTGCTCTGCCCATTGCAGGCACTGCTGACGATGTCTGTGAGTCAAGTGTGGCCCAACATAAGGTCGTCTTGCAGTAAGGCCTGTATCTCTGTGTCGTAGATATTTGATAGGGGAATTAAGACTTGGGTTGTTCCCTTCTGAATAGATTAGAATGAGTGATAGCCACAGTGAGAGATAATAACAGAAATAGATTTCCACGAGTGAGATGATAGAAACAATAGAGGCTGTCCCTGAGAACTCGAGAATCTTCTCTCTTTCTCAGCCTATCTTCTACAACAGATTTAGAGGAGTCAGACAGTCTAGTTACAACATATATTAATATATATGAACGTACCACTCACGTGCACGCACACAAGTGACGACAGTTAGACGTACAGACGTGGGGAAAAACTATAACAGTGATTATACAGATAATTTGGAACGAGCTGACCAACGCGCTGATTAAGTTCAAGAGAAATTTTAATTATCATCTAAAATTTCATCACAACACACAAAAATTACATCAAGAAACATATACACATAGTCATAAAATCAATGAATTTCTACCAGAATGATAGACCCACAGTATGATCTTATCCCTCAAGGTATGCCCACAGTCCTGATAGACGAAAGTGATAGCCCCAAGGAATCAAGGATACATTAGCGGTAATCTAATGATTTTCCCCTTTTAAAGGTATGAACAGACTTAGATATTAGTATGATCTATCCTAAGGAAAAGTATCTTGTTTGCAACAAAACTTGCATAAAGAAATTACAAAGTGGGTAAAATTTGGTATACCATAAAAAAAGAGTCACTCGTTCCTGCTTTCTCTCGGTTCATTCATCAGGGCCCTGTCGTGCATTTCTCACTTTCTTACCCTATAGCTTGCTGTTGTTCGCAATCTGGCGCACGTTATGACACAATCTGTTTTATCGTTTGATGAAGCAGATACCCAGCTCTGCAGATCTTGGTTTCATCCAATTTGTCCGGGGAGCGTCCTCTTCAGGCGATGATTTTGTTCAGATTTTAAGTTAGTGTCACTTTATCAGTTTAGGTAAGAATTAGTTTTCAAGCGGGCTCACAGGATGAGAATCACGAGGTTTCCACTTCTTAGGAACAATGTCAGGTTTGTAACTTCGATCAAAAGGTAAAATTCTTGGTCACTCCACAATGAGTAAAAATTGTCGGAAAAGTTAATGTTTGTAATTTATTTCTTGCCACACGGGCTAAATGTACTTGAGATTTTTCTCTGAAAGAATTAAATCAGGCTCGATGGGCCCGTTACTTCTTTAAAATCTTTAAAGTTCTTGTAAAGGTTATAGAACAAGTCCTTTAAGGAAAGAATGTTTTAGTTCTTCACAGATATCTTTGTACGTAACGCTGGCAAAGTTTGGGTTAACCCCAGTTTTCTTCACTAAATAGAGGAAAAAACACATATAAAGTAATTATACATACTATGTACTTGTTATAACTTACATTTTAAACTGCAAGCGTAGCGCTTGACTTATCGTTTAAATTCCCGTGAAGTAGTTCTATTTAACAAATCAATCATCATGAATTTGAAATACATATAAATATATTTCGTCAATACTCATGAGGCATCAGTGCATTTACTAGTTAGTTTAAAATATTCTCGACTGAGTATTTAGCAGTTAAATCAAATTCATTTATGGCTGCATGAGTTTAAGCTTAAAATTTTAATTTATTCTGCTTTCCACTGTAACTTGTCGACTAGAGAATATAACAGACTTATAAATTAATCACTCTGCACAAAATCTAACTAGTGAAATATGAAATAAGCGATTCTCACTTTAAACACTTCACAAAATATTAGATACTTAATATAATATTTACCTCCACACAGAACTACAGATTACAACGACTAGAATCATTCATTAGATAGATATTCTAGAAGCTCGGCAAACTTTGACGAGCACTAAGAACTTCGCTATACAAGCTTCTTTCACTAGCACGAGCGACCGTCTACTGCGAATTAGGAGAATGAGTGAAATCAAGTTTAAAACTCTGATTATATCTATTAAACAGACAAAGAGGTCCCACGTTATTTTGAAAACACGAAACAGCGCCGATCTCTCCCCTTCTCATTAACACTTTCCATAACCAGAAGACCGGCCATAAACTGCCACTTCCCGTCTTGACACCTCACTGCTAACGAAACTGGCCCAGAGTGCCGTGACAGAGGAAAATACCAGACAAATGTCTCATTCTGCGCCGTGCAGATGTCGGTTATCACACCTCACGCCGGAGAAACGTTCGTGTCAGGTGAAAATGCTAGCCAGAAAGTCTGCTCCTATGTCTGAGATAGATGAATATTCACAGTTTCTCGTCTGACTGACATCTACGTAATAGAATGAGTATCAGTATGAGAAAGAAAAACGGTAAAGTGAGAATGGGAAAGAAAATATTTTTCGCAAACGAACGAATGCGAAAAATACAGGAAAGGATAAAAGAGCGATAATAAAGTAAAGGACACGGGTAGAAAAAAAGAAGAGAATATAGAAAATTTTATTGATCATAATCTCTATGCGACACTCTGAGTCGACGTATGACTGTCATTCGAGAGACGTGCCCACGTCTACCCACTATTACTCTTGCTGTTTGACTTGCCGGGAGAGAACGATTCCTTAGGTGACTCAGCACAATATGACGATCTTGCGCAGGGGTAGTAACTCGTGGTTGGCCACTCCGAAGTCTATCCCGGGCACTGCCAATGGTTCCGTAACGTTCATTGAGACGTACAATAGTGCTGTGGTGGCAATTCATCCCTCTGGCAATGGCCCGCGAGCTCATTCCGGTCTCCAACATACCAATGGCTCGTTGGCGGTCGTTTTCAGATAGTCGTGGCATTCATTTCAAGCACATGTACTGGGTGTTTTGTCTCAACCGCCTTTTTATACCGAGTATACTGCCACAACGCGTACACATTTTCAGGGTCATAGCTGTTGGGAATCGTGTTGCACGTGTAACTTTCATTGTTTTCATGTAGTCTGTACACAAATCCGTGGGTTGAATCATGCACTTTCCATTCCAGCAGCCATTCGCTCTCTACCTCATGACAAACACGGGGAAAATCCATTCCCACACTTTTTTTTTCCAGCTTCTGGGCATCAGTATATATAATAGTTGTGCGTTTTTAATGTGCTTCAGTATATATGGTTTTACTGTCAAGTATTTATATTAAATTTAAAGTTAATTAAAGTTCATCTTCATCTGTTTTTTTTATCTTATCATATCAAGGGTCACTTGTAGAGAATAAACTCGTAGGTTATATGTTCCATAGTCTTTAGGTTCTTATATTCTTAAGTTTTTAATTTCTTTAGTGGGGTACGGTTTTTTTGTAAAGTCAAGTAGCCCCAAACAAAGCTACTTATCTTAGAAAAGTTCTTATAGGCCTGGCCCAGCAATGGAACTGGAAAGAATCCCACAACTGCGGTTCTTCCAATCTTTAAGGTGGCACTGTTGAAGGCTCTCTGACATTTTACAAGGGCTCACAAAAACAAGAGCTTCCTTCAGCTGACATAGGCACGTAGAATTTAGTAAACTCTTCAAGGCAGGATATAACCTGAAATATAATTTACATAACCCACGTAGTATCGCTCACTGACTCTCTATCCAGTCAGGAGGTCAGATGAGACTGATAAGAAAAGATGTGGTTACTCATGAGAATCATATCAAGTCAAAAATAACATAATTCATTTAATTAATAGCACACTATTCTAGTAACTCGCTGGTTACAGTTTGTCCATGATTGGCTTCCTTACAATCAGATGGCCTTGTGGAAAGAGTTATGTTATAACTCAATTTGTACAGTAAAATAATTTCTTTCATTCTTTCCATCTTTCCAATAAGGTGGTCCATTCCAGCAAGCTTAACATCTTCAAAATACTTTCCTAAAACTAACATCACAATCTACACGTCCAACTGCTTTCTTTTCACAATTAAATTGAGCTAACACATGTTTGAATTCCCTCCAAGAATTACACAGTGATTTCACACACACTTATCCACTTCTATAAGGCACATATTAATAATATAATTATATATACATATGTAATTACATTCTTTCTTACCCTCAATTACATGCAGACTGGCTTTTAATGGCTCTACAGACTGTGTTATCCTGCAGATGGCAATGGAGTTTGGTAGTAGACGATTTCGCTCGTGTCTGAAATTTGAATTGTCTGGCAAGTGTATTACTATTGGCACCTTCCGCCTTTTATAGGTCAAGGTTTCCCGTACGAGAAAGCATCAAGGGCAAAGTATTTTGCAGACTAGAAAAAGTTAAAATATTAGGTGTTCTGTGCTAGTATGAAAAACCTGAAATCGTTCTTTATCTCTGAGCGGATTTCCTTCATACAAAGCTTCTATTATTCTTAGGGCTAAGCTATCTATTGCAGTATCTATCTTATGTCTAGATTATTCCGACTTTTCACTGGAGCAGCTTAAACATTGCAAAGCACAACATGGTTCATGCTTCGATGCCTTAAATACACATTTTCTCGGGTTCTACACCACTTCCAGAGAAATTATAGAAATCTGCCAATAGCTAATGATTCCTATTGTCGAATTATGTTCCTCATTATTGATATATTCCGTTCATATCTGCACATTGCCTTTCGAAAAACTGTCAACATCTACACTTTCTCGTCTTCCTACTAAAAGGCCTTACAAAATATTAGCATTGCATGCACCGAGGTGCAGTTTTGATTGGTTGTTTGACTTCTCGGAATTTTTGACCTTCACCTTATGTACTCTGTTTGCCATTTTAACACTTCAAAATTAAATGTTAAATTGACACAATCTGCCTAATGGAAATTCTTCGAATTTTCTGGCCAAATACCAAAAACAATCAAGAACTGCTAACTCGGAACATTCAAGAAAATATGCATACCATTTTTTTTTTTTTTTTTTTTTTTTTTTTTCTTAACCAGCGGCACTTGGGCTTTCAGCCCTTCGGCCCAATGACATGTCATTGCGAGGCTGGGGAACCTGAGGACTTTCCTTCCAACCCGGTCAGGAGCTTCGCTCCTTCCCATCCACAGAGGGTTTATCACAGGAGCCGTTCAGGCTATTCAGTCAAATTTCCGGCCGTAAACATTTCTTCAAACGCCGACGTCCGGGTTTGAACCATGAACACCTGGTCGCCAGTACAACGCCGAAGCCATTACACCAGCGCGGCTCCCGTGCATACCATCAAAGTGGGTAGACGCTGGAATTGGGTTGGCTACATCCCCAGAAGAGACATTGACACCATCGCCAGAACAGCCATGCTACGGACCCCAGAAGGAAGGCGAAAGAAAGACCGACCAAACGGAACTTGGCAGAGAACTATGGAGGCAGAGATGCAAAGAATGAACTAGAGTTGGGGCAACACACGAAGGATCGTCGCCGACCGAGCAAAGTGGAGACAGTTTGTTGCTGCCCTACAAGACGCCACCAGACGTGATGGTCACTAATTGCTTCATTAGTCAGTGGCCAAGCACCAAAAGAAGAACAATGAAACGTTAGCGCCCTAAGACGATCTGATACAAAACTTTGAAAAGATCTTTAGAGCACCTTCAGAAGGCACAGATTACTTGGAGTGTAACACGGCAAAAGTTCTTCAAGTCGGATCAGACTTGTGACAGAGGGAATTAGCCTTGCACACAAACGGATGTAACAGATGGAAGTGGAAATTTGCTCCCCTTGAGAAGCTGTGTGTGTGTGTTTGTATGTGTGGGTGGGGCAGGGGAGACACCACAGCATTAAAGTACTCTGCTTAATTTGTTATAACAAAAACAGGATTATTTTAACTTTTTTTATATAGCGTGCAAGCCGATTACTCTTTGTTTTGTGAAAGAAAATCGTCTTTAAACTTAATAGAACCAGGGGCAGACCCACGTGAGAACACTTCTAGTCTATTAGAGGCGAAGAACAGCAGTCACGAATTAGGCGAAGGAAATGGAGTTGGTTTGATCTTATGAAGACAGACGGCCGAGACTCACAATAGACTTTACTTCACAGAGACACAGAGGAAATTATAGATCTAGCAAAAATTGAATCAACCCTACAGACAGAACTCCATAGAAAAAAGTAAAAATAATTTAAAAAAAAACATGACGGGAAATCTAGATCTGAGTAAATGGAGATCTTTTGTATTTGTCGTATGCTCTCCCCCCCCCCCCCCCCCCCTTCTCCCCCCCCTTCCCCCCCCCCCCCCCCCCCGGTTCCCCGAGGTGACGTTTTCCGCTTTCTTCTTACTCCGCTCCATTGATCTCTCTCTTTATCTCTCTCTGTATTTCTCTCTCTCTATCTCTCTCAATCTCTCTCTCAATCTCTCTCTCTCTCTCTCTCTCTCTCTCTCTCTTTATATATACATCTCTCTCTCAATCTCTTCCAAACTATTCTGTATCTGTTTTAGGAATGATTTTCCATGCAACAGAGAGGTGTGCGTTTTGTGCTTTCCCCTTGTTTTGTTGTTTTTTTTTTTTCGAAGTTACCGTTACTCTGCCGTTACCATCTGACGTCAGCGCAAGAGGCAGCATCTTAATACAGCCGCCTCTTACACACCTTCTGAGTCACTCATGCCCTCACCGTTTCTTTATCTTCCACCTGTTCAGCTGCGCTCCACTTTTCTAGTCTGTGGATGTTTGATGAGGGCTAAAATTTATGGCTCATTCTCAGCCGTTTTGTAACCATGAGGTAGGACGTTAGCGCGCATACCTTCTCTCTTCTTTTCTATTTTCTTTCTTTCTAATTTGCCATCCGCAAATCCATTCTATTCTGCATAGCTAGCTAAAAGTCTCTCTACCTACCAACCCATCTATCTGTCTGTCTGTTGGTAGGTCGGTCTGTCTGTCCATCCATCCATCCATCCATCCATCCATCCATCCATCCATCCATCCATCCATCCATCCATCCATCTATCTATCTATCTATCTATCTATCTATCTATCTATCTATCTATCTATCTATCTATCTATCTATCTATCTATCTATCTATCTATCTATCTATCTATCGCTATTCTCGGTCATATATTCTCCTTCCATCCCATCATCTTCTCCATATTTTATATAATACACCTGAGCTGCCAAGTTTCTTCCCCGTGCACTACCTCACCACGACCTTTTAGACTGCCAGCACGTGCGGTTGTCTGTTACGCTGTCTGACCTCTCTAGTGAGCCATCTGACTGGCTTACCTACCGTGGGAACATTCCTTCCGGGCCTGGTTCATCATCTTTTTTTTGGCAAGTCACTAGTGTAACTCATTCCACACTTAATGCTTTGCCAGGCTTTCTTCCACGGTTTAAATACTTTACGTCCACGCCATCTTGTTTTTGTTTTTTCCGCCGTTTCCGAAACAAAAACAGAAAAGATTTTCCGGAACTTCTTATCAGGATTTTCACCCTTCATCTCCTTCTCCCCCCCCCCTCCCCCCCCCCCCCCGCCCCACATCGATGGATTGTCTTGTTTATCTGATGACTATTTCATACCTGTTCCCATGAGTATCCGGAAGGTTGCGGTGTGTCTTTCAAGCTTGGAAAATCACTTGAAACAAATATAGCATATGCGGACTTTATGTCTTTATTTTCTTTCTCGAGTCTACGTTATACGACTATTTTCTTTTGTCTGTTTCTTCATATTTCAACTAATATATGTATTTCCATTTCATGTGTTCTTGATATTAACAACAGCGATTCGCATTTACGGCGTGTATTATTTTTGCTTATATTTTATTAAATTAAAATTGCTCAGTCTGTCTTTTCTCTGCTGTTTTTTTTTTTTTTTTTTTTGTCCCAACGAAGACTTTGTGTACGTAACATAGGCCATTTCTGCGTCATTTGTCCTTGTAAGTCCTGCGATACCTGGTTTCATGTACCCCACTAGTAACTGCTATTCGTCTTCGAGATAATGTATCTAATCCGGAGGTGGGTGGTGGAAAAGATTGTAAATGTAGTTATACATCTTCAGATCACGTGTTTTTGTTGTTGTTGTAGTAGTGAATTTCTGGAAGTTGTTTATTTTTCAAGAACACTCTTTCTGCGTGATACCCTCACCACCTCCTCGCTGACTTCTTCATTTCCTGGGTTAGATATTTTGACTGTAAGTATTCACTTTCTATGAAGTAAAACGGTAGCAATTCTTCCATTTCTTCATATTCTTTTTTATTCTTCATCTTCTTCGTATGCTTCTCTTCCTCTACTCCTCCTTTTCGTCAAATGTCCTGTCCATTGCTGTGGGCGAACCTGACTCTCCACAACTGCTAGTCGATATTCTGTCAAATATTGTGTTCACTCCTCTCCAAACAGTTGTTAGAAATGTTCAGACCTTTTCTGTTTATCGTTCTCTTTAGCTGTTTTTTTTGGTTCATCAATGTTGCTTGTTAGTATAATTTATTCTAGCTTTGCTCTTATCAGAACAAGCTCAATGAACGGCGATTGCCTCTTTCTGATGTAGATACTATATGTTGTTTATACGCTGATCTCTTTCATATATCGAATAGTCATTCTAAGTGTTCACGTAATTATTATTCTGTTAAATCACATCTTTGATGTCAGCTATCTTATTTTAAAGCTCACCTTTTTATGTTTCACTGAATTTAAAGAAAGGCCAAAAAACTAAAATGAAGAAAAAACAACCGGCCTCTGTGTTACACTAGTAGACAGATAACACAAACGATTCAGAAAAACCGAAAGAATAACATCTCAGGACATACTAGTGTCACGGAATTGCCTCCCCTGCTTTGCAGTAGTGGTCGAACAATGGCCAAAACTCAAGAGTATCTAATATGGGTCTTCAAAGGTATCTACCTTCGCACAAGATTACTCTTGGCAGAGTTGTCTACAATAATGATACTTCTATCTCAAGGTAGTATTCATAAGTTATTTCAGAAGTCAAGAACAATGCTGCGTTGGGCAGGGCAATTGTTAACTTATATCTGATCCGCCGCCTTTTATGAAGAATTAAGCAATTATTAATTTCAGCTCGTTCAAGCCCCCACCCTGATTTACTCAGTTGAATTCTTCTTATTATGGTATAGCTCTATTTAGAGTGTGTTTAATAAATTGACTGAGACAAACATGCAGCACATTAAAAAATGATTAAATCGACGTTAAATTTGTATATTTACAAATAACAAATTTAATAATAAACTAAGTTTTAACAGTTTAAAAAAAATCTTTAACAGGTAATACTCATCATCGTGTGATGGTATGGTGTTTTATGTAAGAAGTCACTTAGCAGCTTTTAGGTTTGACGTAGCTGCAAATGGTAGTTTCTACTCCCGCTGGGTTTTTTTAGGTTCTATGCAGATAGGTCACTGGAGTTCTCGCGTCTCTGGTCAAGATTAAAGGCGCAACACGATCCAAGTAAGATCAGGGAGTAACTGCAAAGCTGGTCCCGCGTCTCTAAGACCCTCAGATTATGGTGTCAAGCTCGACGTCTGGCCACTTCTACCCTCACTTTGTTCCAGAGATTAGTACCCTCAGCTGGTAACACCAACTAGTATGATAAAAGAATAGCAGTCACCAGCCATTGCAGTGGTGGTTCATGAAATCATCATATGCTGAGGTTGCCAGCCTCAAATGACTTGGACATTCACTAGCAATTTTCACATATTAATATTCACATGGCAATATATACCTTTAAGTTCACATGTTAGTAATCACAAATATAGAATGTAAAATGTACAACTTACGCCAATCTTGGCTCACAGACTGTTTTCTCAGAGAAGTAGGTTAAGGCACTAGCAGATGCCTTTTTTTCCTCCGTGTTCTTAGCTGTCGTTACTTTAACAATAAACTCCCACTTTGACTCCGTGTTTCAGTTTCCTCATATTCCGGTTTTCCTTGTTAAAATAGTAGAGTTTTCTATTGTCAAGATCCTCAAACAAAGTCCGGTCCTGATAATGAAAATCTGATCTTATTCTTCACTCTGGTAGGTCTGGTGGTCGTCTTGGCAAGCGATTCTCACAGTGTCTTAAAACTGCAGAAAGGTTAGGTTATATTGCAAGTCTTCCCCCGCATTTGTTTGTTACGATGCTAAGCAGGGCTCCAATCGTTTCAAACATGCGTGTTGGTGGGGTAATTAAATTATTTTTCACGTAGGACAAATTATGTGCGTGATGCAAAAGGTCACCTCTCCCATATATGACAATAAAACATCCGATTGCCTTCTCTGCGAATGCCTACAAGTACAACATCTTACTTTTACCTCAAGTAATATGTTCGTAATAAGTCGTACAGGACACGATTATGTCATTCCTGTGCGCTGAAAAATAAGTTATCTCCCCGTAGTGGTTATCAAACTTTCAGCGTTTTACCATCTTGGCGAAAAACGCACCCTGGCCTCATCAGCGATTAAACAAATGCTCGTGGCGATTTTAGTGTTAAACTGTAGTCTGATGTTGGCCACACCCGAAATTAACCAACATGGTTGTCGGTTAATATTGCATCACCTGTCTACTCTCTCAGCAGGGATTGTCAGGTAAACAGACAAGACTAATTATTACTGAAAGAATGTTTTAAAATACAAAATATCTGCTACATAGCAGAGAAAGAAAAAGGATGCCGACCACTGAAAAGCATGTAATCGGTCAGTACAACAAATGTCACAGGATACGGCCGCAGTGGACAAGAGATTATGTGACACTAGAGGGTCACCAAAATAACAAAACCAGAGACTTTTACAGGAATGTGAAGAAGTTTAAATCGGAATTCCAATTAACAGACAACTGTAAATTATAAAGAGAGCAATTTAGTTGTAACTGATATTACAAGATGTGAAAGAATACTGTGACGAACTTTTGAACTGCGAAAGCCTCGTAAACACATTCAAATACATGACAAAAACACTTACGAAAACCATATATCAAAACCCACAATGCAGGAAGTAATCCAGCGTGCTCACAGACTTGACAAGAAGGCACATTCTGATAAAACCGCATTATATATATCCCAATATATCTAATATGGAAAGAAAGAACCATACTTGCTGAGTAGAAAGAATACTAATTATAATGATGCTGATAACGATAGCAGCACTAATAATATAGTACTATTGCATGGGGGGAGGGGAAGGGAGAATGTGAAGAGGGGCACCAGGTGCGTCGTTTCTTTATAGACTTCAAAACAGCTCATGGTAACCGTATTCACAAAAACACTTAAGGGAACATCCCACATTAATGTTGAATCTCCCTCTTCCCACCCCCACCCCCAAATGTCTAAGAAAACTATCTGTCGCCCGTGTGTTACCGGTGGGGGAGGGGGGGCCGAAAGGGGGGGGGGGGCAACGTATAGTAATACTGCAGCCTATCACGCAATGTCGTAAGAGGTGATTAGGAGGTTTGGGCATGGGCCCGGTTACAATATCCAGTAGGAATTACTCTGCTTATAAGGTCAGATATACGTACATTAACTCTTTATATTCAGTAGTACTGCCCACAGCACGTACAGCCAAGCATACAGTTCAGGTAAATGTGTAATTACCCATACCCATAGACTATTAACATAAAGGTGTGCCAGGGTGTGTGAAAGTTAAGTGAAAGAAAAGGTTGAAGGAAATGTTGTTTGCTGAAAGCTGGGCTGCAAACTGACTCGAAACTGCACCTGACTTGTATATAAAGATAACATTGCCATCAACTGTAATAATGCGAAATAGAAAATGTTATTCTACGAAGGATGGCGTCCAACCGAGCAGAGACGCCACTAGGCGTGACTGTCACTGATTGCTTTGTCAGGGAGAAGAAGAATTTTATTGTTTTGTTCTGTAAGCCGAAATGATTGGAGATGAAGATCTGCTCTTCTAGTAATACAGTGGGAGTCATAAATCACTTACTCTTTCAAAATATGTATGAATAAATGCGTAGTAGATTATCCAAATAATTTCTTTCTTTCATTTTTTTGCAGGATGCCTAACATTTCAAGTACACCATGTCTACCTGTCCTAATAGTTTCTGTCTTTCTTTCCTTTTTCTTTTTCTTTGTTTTTGCAGGATATTATTCCCTTATTTTATTGTCAGATATTTTCTGGATTAAAAAAAAAAAAAACCAAACTCCCGAACAGGTAGATGGGAAGACAGCGTCCAAATCAAATGACCTGCGAGATCGCCTGATTTAATTCATGCAGATTATTTTTATGGGGATATTTAAAGGACAAGGTACATGGTCGGAAAGGTAAAACCTTAGAAGATATCAAAACAGTAATAACAGAGGAGTTTCAAAGAACTGACCAAGATTTATGTCAAAGAGTTTGTGGCCATTTAAAAAAAAACAAAGGCAGACTTTTTGTATGAACGATCGCGGATGCCATTTTTGAATGATAAATAACTTTATAATAATCAAGAAATAATTTCAGTGTTCTGTAATTGGTTTGGCATATTTCATTTACAATACCATTACATATTAAAGTCACGTGTTTGAAACTCAAATGTAAAGGACTTATGGCTCACCTTGTGTAGATACAATTTTTTGGGATGGAGGTGGTTAGAAAACTTGATAAATAATGACTGCCAAGAGATCTGAAACATTAAATAAATAAGTAAAATAATAAAGACAAGTTGACAAGAAAGATATGAAAACTCTGGAGATCGGTTAAAGCAAGCCTACGATATGGAGAAGGCAGGTGATTTGATCTGAATTAAAACGTAGAAACGACACTTTTAACATCTGTTGTTAGATATTTGAACAACTGACAGCGGCCGCAGGTCTACCTATCAAGCGAACCGTGCTCATGTTTTCTGCCAGCTGTCTCCTTATCTAATCCTGCCAAACCGCAGACGCTTCAGATTTTGAAAACAGCGAAAGTTTTTTTTTTTCTTAACCAGTGGCACTTGGGCTTTCAGCCCGTCGGCCCAATGACATGTCATTGCGAGGCTGGGGAGTCTGAACTTTCCTTCCAACCCGGTCAGGAGCTTCGCCCCTTCCCATCCACAGAGGGTTTATCTCAGGAGCCGTTCAGGTTATTCAGTCAAAATCCCGGTCGATCACACCCCTTCAAATGCCGACGCCCGGGCTTGAACCTTGAACACCTGATCGCCAGCGCAACGTGGTAACCATTACACCAGTGCGGCTCGATAACAGCGGAGGTTAAGCAGTAAAGGTAAAGTTAGTCGCATAGCAGAATCTGCCGTAGGAGAGTGAAGTGTTAGAGACTTCACGATACTACGTCCTGCTATATGAGGTGAGGTGATCGATTCCCGTTCTCTCTGCCTTTGCCTTCCCTAACTCAAAAGCATTTAAAAAAAAATAAAGAGGGGAAACCCGAGGTCTGTAAGCAGTAAATAAATAAATATTACACGCATAAAGGTAAGCTTCAGGCACTTGTAAGAAATAAAGAAGTAGAAAAACAACAGAAGTTCTCGCTGGAGAATCGAACCCAGGACCATCTGAACGGCAACACCGCCTAGCTACGGAAGCGAAGCACTCTATCTTCCTTGCCAACTAGTTTATGTATGTAATATTTATTTATTAATTCAAGAGCAGTCAGGTACAGATTTACAGTTGGGTAGACTGAAGTATGACGTCATCAGGTTTCGATCACGGAACCCTGTAACTGTGCCGCGACAGGGAAGCACGGTATCGTCTTACCCAGTGGAGCTCTCTTTAAGCAGTAAACAGTCCCCAGATATGGATACAATAAATGATACAGGTTGTTGTAGATCGCATTTCAATGAAGCCCAACCTTTAAAAAGTTAACGCATATAAGTGCTAAGCCTACAGGTTTGGGTTGGGTGTAATTTAGACAGTAGTAAACAGATTCACGCTTGCCTGCAAGAAGACGTATATGTTGTTGTTGTTGTTGTTGTTGTTGTTGTTTAACTACGGCAGCTGAGCTTCTTGCTCTTTAGCAGCCAATACCAAGTTGAAGACTCCTTGGTATTATCTATACTGTAGATCTAGGCTTTTCATGTGGCTTTTCTGTCATTCTGAAACGAGTTGAGTTGAAGTCATGAGCTCCAGTTTCTCCAGCTTGACTTGCATTTAAAGGATTGTCACATCTGGGTCCCAAGCTAGGAGTAAGAAGTGCGTGGCAAACTGTGCATTCCCCGCCATCCAACGGGCTCTCCAACTATGCAGAGCTAAAATACTGTACTCTGGTTCTGGGTTCTCCCAAGGAATTGTCACGTCCTGTACTTAGCCTTTTCTCACCTTCCTCTGCCGATCACTGGGTCCACAGTGAGATCCTTCTGCATTCAGTAAACCAAGTCAAAGGCAAAGAATCACGTCTGGGGCTCAAGTGACTTCTCCAAGCTGAGTGTACAATGTTGGGTTCTCAACAAGTTTCACCACAGGGGGAATCCCTGGAAGTGTGTGGATGATTTCAAAAGTCAGTGAGGGTGTAATTAGCCTCTTAGACATAGGTTCACTTCCACGTACGTATATTGTGGCATTGTGCATAGCTGGTGGTCATATTAGGATAACTCCAGATATGCCTCCATGAATAAGAAGACGTATATACATATAGCAACACAGAAGAAGATACGCGCACAGAAAAGTACATCACGCACACAAATATAACCGAGTGTAGTTCATGAGGGTCTCTTGTGAGCCAAAGAAAGAATTGGATTACTGCTTCTTCAGGTACGTCGTACTACTGATGTTGTGCATGGGGGGCTAGCAGCCTCATCATGTACAACAAGTTGTTACAGAAACAACTGCGGCAATAGTATCGAATGCTTGGTGCAGGCTTGTTGCAAGAGGATCAGCTGCAGTGGTTGGTTCTAAGCTCCACAGGGAGTGAACAGGAAAATGACGATGATGACACACATGTAGGGAGATACACATACCCACACAAGTACAACAACACGCACATAAGCACACATTTCGCTTTTAGGAGCACTGTAATGAGCATTGGCGTGAACTTGGGTATCTTCTTCTTCATGTACCATGACATCTGATGCAGTTGGTTATGTCTGTCCACAACTTGCTTCCCCCAGTATTGATTATCAAGAGGGGCAAAGTCTTTTACAGACAGGGGGTATGATGTGCTGGTGTTGTGGGTAGTGGGTTCCCCCCTTGCTTCACCCTAGGCCTAGTGAATTCTTGTTCATGAAAGGAGCGACCATTGCGGTGTTAGTCTCTTGGCCTAGCAAAACCTCTCATACCCCAAGATCGTTGTGCGTGGTGAAGAGCCACACTCTCCTCGAGGTAGTCCTGGTAACTGAGGGTGCGAATCCTCAGGCTAAACACAACGGATCTAGAGGAGCAAACCTCGATAATAAAACCGGTGCACTACACCGTACACGCCCTCTGTGGGTGGGAAGGAGCCAGATGGATACTGAACAAGTCTTGGGAGTGGGAACGAGTGTGGACTGCTCCCTGAAGATCGGAACCCATCGTACAGGCACAGAGACTCAGGACGTGACGATCCTATTGCCTTCAACTCTTGGTCACATGCCTAGAGCCTCGGAGAACTCGGCGTAACCAGCAGGCAATTTGGTGGCGGGGAAAGAGCACTGTGAGCCCTACCTTGGCTACGTATCACAAGGAGAAGCAGAAACACCCCCTTTATCTCCCCCAGAGCTGGCACAGTACACTTCTGGCTTCTACCCGGGGCGGTAGGAAATCCACAGGCACCCCAGCATCACAATGCCATGAAGATGACAAAGTTGGAATTTACTAACTCAAACCTGGCAGAGCAAGTCCTCCATCAGATGCGGCCGATGCTGGGCCCACTGGCGCGTGGACACGTCCCGATCCCCATCGAGACTTGCCCGGGGAGCCCACCCCGGCTCAAAAAAGCAGAGAAGGCCACTCTCCAAACCTCCGATGTCTTGCGGGCAGTGTTAGGATGTGCAAGAACAGGGACAGGAAGACTCCACAACTTCCCCACTGAAGACACGCCCACGGCGACCGTTGCCTCAATTGGCTGTGTGTGGTGTACCCGGAAACGGGGCCTCCCAGTACTGAAGCACAGTTAAGTCCCCGATGTCACTTATCGGTGCAGAGTTGAGAGAGATGGCTGAGCATCACAATCCCCAATGTGTTGCAGCATGATGAGAACCCAGCATTGCACACTGAGCTTGGGGGGATCACTTGGGCACCAGACTTAATACTGGCTCTTGACTGGATGGCCGCATGCAGGAGATTTCTACAATGGAGGGTTGGCAGGTGATGGGTATCTGGAAGTGGCTCTGTGCAGGACGTGAGGATTCCTTGGGAGAGCCCAGAACCAGAGCACAGCATTGTGCAAGCTCTGCATAGTTGGAGAGCCCCCTGGATGACGGGGAATGCACAGTGTGCTACCCCACCTATCCCCAACTGCTAACTTAGAACCAGAAGTGGGGTCCTCTGTATGCGTGCCAGGCCAAGATAAAATGCCTGGGAAAGAGACTGGAGCTCAGAACTCCCTAACTCAAAGTTGCAGGATGGCAGAAAAGCCATGGGAAAGACAGGGCTATTTTGAAGATAACGCAACCATATTTTCACCATACGAGCTCGGACGCCGCCTCGGTAAACAAGGTCAGCGCAGAGCAGTGACACCCCCAGGCTGCTTGCGAATAGTCTACTACTGGGAACATAAACAGATTAGGGATGAGCCCACTCTCCCGTTGAACAGGTGCTAAAGTCGTAGATACTGGGCCAAAAGGCGCACCGGAAACCACAGTATCACGCAACTCGCTTTTTTTTTATGGAGAGTACACCGTCAAATAAATCTCGTACTGGTGCTCGCCCTGTGGAGCTCCACCAGGCAGGTGCAGTGCCGGGCTCTGAGCCTCGACAGAGCCCACCCTCAGCTACTGGAGGACCCTCTAGACCGTCTTGTGGAGTCAGCAGACGGCAGAGGAGAACTACTGACCAAAACAAAACAGAAAAAGAGAAACCCAGAGTGCCACTTGTCATGATGCACTGGAATGCAGAGGGAGTGAACAGCAAGCAGGCTGGATACAGCAAAAAGACAGAGCTGGAAAACATCTTGTATGAGAAGCAAGTCAGTGTTTGCTGTATCCAAGAGACTCACTTGAAAGCAGATCAAACCTTTAAAATAAGGGGATATCAATGCTTCAGATCCGACAGAAAAGATAGACGAAAAGGAGGAGTACTTACTCTTGTAAGGAATAACATTCCTGCACACGAAAGGAAAACCTTCATGGATGGAGCAGAATATCAGCTGTTGCAGATAAAGGTAGAAAGTTTGGAAATAGAACTCCTGAACTATTACTGTCCGAACAACAAACCCCTGAGTCTCAGCTCTATACAGGTACCAGCCACCAACTTTATAGCAGTTGGAGACTTTAATAACCACTCCCAGAGCTGGGGCTATAACCATCTGGATCACAGAGGTGAAGAGGTTGAAACTTGGCAAGATGATCACTCCCTAATCCTAGTCAATAATGCCACAGATACTCCTACCTTCTACTCCAGAGGATGGCACACAACTTCAACACCAGATCTTGCCTTCTCCACACCAGATATAGCTGGATCTATTAGTAGAGAAGTAGGAGACCAACTAGGGGGAAGCGACCATCGCCCAATCTTTCTTACTGTCCAGAGTGCAACTCTCAGTACAGGCCCAGCCATTACAAGATGGAACTACAAAAAAGCCAACTGGGGTTTATTCAGGCATCAGGTGAACACGCTGCTGTCTACCCTCAAGGTACAGAACAGAGACATTAATGAAGTGGTAAAAGACTTCAACAGATGCATACTACAAGCTGCAAAAGAAACCATTCCCAAAGGATGCCGGCGTAACTACATACCATACTGGTCCAGCACACTCCAAGAACGTCAGGAAGCTATGGACAGGGCTAGAAAGGACGCAGAGTCTCAGCCTTCACTTGAAACTCACAACAAATGGAAAAAGGCTGTAGCAGAGTTTCAGAGAACAAAGCTAGAAGAAAAACGGAAAAGCTGGAGAACTAAAACGGCATCGCTGAACCTTGAGAAAGACGGCAGGAAACTTTGGAGATTAGTCAAGTCTCTAAATGAAGAGCGTTCCTCACCTAGGCAGACTATCACATTGGATGAAGGTGGCAAACTTTTCAGAGGAAAACAAGCTGCAGACTTGTTTGCTAGAAGATACAGTTCAGAAAGCAACTTACCCATTAACATAGATCATCAGAGAGAGATAAGAAAAGAAATACTGGCAACCATGGGACAGACAGATACTCCTGCCCCAATGAGGGAACCCATCACACTAGGAGAACTACAGAAGGCTATTTCCAAGCTTAAGTTTCAAAAGTCACCCGGCCCAGACAAAATCAGCAACGAAATGCTAGTAAATCTGAGCTCAGCAGCAAAGACAAAACTGCTTGAGATATTCAACCACAGCTGGTTGAAAGGAACGGTACCCCAAGTATGGAGAGAAGCCATCACAATACCCATACTAAAGAAAGGGAAATGTAAGACCGAGGCTGCAAGTTACCGGCCAATCAGTCTCACAAGCTGTGTTGGGAAGACTATGGAGCGAATAGTCAACCACAGATTGAAATGGTATTTAGAGTCTGAGCAGATCCTGGTGCCGGAACAAGCTGGATTTAGAGAATGCTACAGTATAGAAGACCAAGTTACTTACTTGTCTCAAGCAATAGAAGATGCCTTCCAGGAGAAGAAAAAGGTCCTAACGATCTGGGTCGACTTCAAGCAGGCCTTTGACAAGGTGTGAAAAGATGGCCTCATTGCAAAACTTAGGAGAAGTGGAATCCAAGGCAACATGATGAAATGGATCCAGTCATACTTGCATAACAGGAGAACTAGAGTCACTCTTGACGGTCTGCAGAGCAGAAAAGTGTTGCTCCATCAGGGGGGTACCTCAAGGAGGAGTAATTTCCCCAACACTCTTCCTTGTTTACATCAATGACCTGGTGAAAGATCTCCCTGCAGGAATGAAAGCTGCCTTATATGCAGATGACCTAGTACTCTGGTGCGCTGATGAAAATGTCACCACAGCAAATTATAGAATGCAGCGGGCAGCAGACATGCTAGTGTCATGGGCAGAGAAATGGCTTATCACAATAAACACAGACAAAACCTACACAACACTGTTCTCCCTCGCCCCAAGGACAAATCAGCTAACATACACCTAGGGACAACCGTGATCAAGGAAGAAAGCTACCCCACCTATCTTGGGGTGACATTTGACCAAAGGCTTACATGGAATAAGCATATTGAAAACGCAGAAGGAAAGGCCCGAAGACGACTAGGCATACTCAGAAAATTAGCAGGTACCAACTGGGGAGCAAATGAACGAAATCTAAAGAAGATTTATAATGGAGTAATAAGACCACACTTAGAGTTTAGCTCAGCAGCATGGTCATCAGCTGCTAACTCACATCTGCAGTCTTTGGACAAGGTGCAAAATCAAGCTCTCAGGCTCATTACAGGAGCCATGAAAACTACACCAATAACAGAGATGCAGAAGGTTGCTGGATTACAGACATTGTCCCATAGAAGAGACACAAAAACCATGATCCAGATGGAAAAGTACAACAGTATGCCAATGCACCCAATGAAGGCAAGACTAGATGATCTGGCATTGGGACGTCTAAAGCGTAGCAGCTTTGTGCATCGGGGGAAAAGACTTATAAGACAGCATCAAGAAGACCTATCCATGAAGACAACACCACTGAAGCCCACCCTATACCCTGTACCATGGGAGCAGGCCAGCAGTGCCCTCCAAATTAATACATCAGTCAGTGGTCTCACAAGTGGATGTGAGTATAATGATCTGCAAAAACGAACTGCTACATTGAGTATGATCCAAGAAAGCTATCCCGATCAATCATGGATACATGCCTATACAGATGGATCAGCAACTAATGCTGTTAGGAATGGAGGTGCCGGTATCTTTATCTCATATCCTGACAACCACTATGAGACTAGGCACATTCCCACTGGTAAATTCTGTTCCAACTATACAGCTGAGGTTCAAGCTCTAGAGCAAGCTGCAAATATGATTTATAACACCAACTCTGACTGCCACCAGGTAGTCATCCTCACAGATGCACTGTCTGTCCTGCAAGCTCTCAAGGGTGGTAAACTTCCGCATCTGAGAAATGAACTAAACAAGGTAGCTGCCAAAAAGAGAACCATACTTCAGTGGGTACCATCTCATTGTGGTGTACCCGGAAATGAAAAGGCAGATAAACTTGCAAAAAAGGGAGGAGAATGTGAACAAGAAGATAATGAAGTCACATACTCTGAGAAAAAGAGAGCTATCCAGACTATCAGAAGAGAACAGAACCAACCCAAAGACGACTATCACACTCTCGACCGGCAGGGACAGATAACTATTTTTCGACTCAGGACAGGGCATAACAAACTGAATAAACACATGCACAAGCTACGATTGTCTGCTTCACCACTGCGCACATGTGGATTAAACGAACAAACTGCTGAGCATGTTCTACAGGACTGTCCTCTGTATGACCAGTTAAGAAAGATATACTGGCCCAATGACTCAACACTAAACTCAAAGCTATATGGAGTTAAAGAGGAACTTCAAACAACAGTCGAATTCATCATGAGAACTCGTCTGACGGTGTAATCATCAAAGATGCGATCGCAAGAAGAAGAAGAAGATTATCAAGTCTATTGTTGACTTCTTTCTATGCCACAATGTTAAACTGTCCAGCGGCGTTTCTCTTTGTCGTCCTCTATATCGTATTCCTTCAATCTTTACCATTTTCACAGTATATATTAGTGCTTTCCTCTTTTCATAACATGCCAAATGAAAGTGATTTGTTGCTTCCTTCTAAAATAAGCAATAAGTATATTTATTTGTTTTACCAGTGGCTTCTTTAAGGACATACTTATTTCTCCTTTTAGCTGTTAATGATATTCTTAACAGTGCTCTGTAAAAACCTCATATCTGTGGCCTTCATTGATTTTCTTGCGTGTTTACTGATTGTCCATGACGGAGTCCCATATGATATTATTGACTCTACACAACACCAAAGAACTACCCTTGTTATGTCTACTAGAATGAAGTTTGTTAATTCATGGAAGATATAAAACAGGTAGGCTTATATTGCTATGGGTAACGTTTTATTCATTTTGCCAAGATATTTTGTCATATTCTATTAAAGTTTTTTTATTTACGACTTACTTTCAAAGTTTAGTCGTACCCTACGTATTTTCATGTGTCACAATGCATTCTGTTTTTATTTTTAAATATGAACATATTGTGGTAAAATGGGATGTTATAAATATTTATAGGGGACTAGTGTCCTGACTGAGATCAGCTGTGAAGGTATCTGTATCTAATAATGTGGAGTATTACAGATAACCTTACTTGCTACCACATATATATATATCTCAGTCAGACCTATTCTGAAATATTGTGATGACTACGTTGAATGTCTAGGGTTATGAAAATGATGAAGTGTAAGTCACAACAACAACAGACAGATAAACAATTTAATTTATTTCACAGTACTTTACAACACTGTGACACTCACACACAAGTAACACTCTATAA
Organism: Oreohelix idahoensis; assembly: GCA_024509875.1. NCBI lineage: Eukaryota > Metazoa > Mollusca > Gastropoda > Stylommatophora > Oreohelicidae > Oreohelix > Oreohelix idahoensis. Next base: position 70,819 of record JAMPIV010010725.1, read on the forward strand.
GACTATCTTAAAAGAGTCAGTTTGAAAAGTCAAATATATATATATTTGTATTAATTTCTTTACATAGAGATATCCTGATTCAACTACACAGTGAACCAGGAATCACAATCAATATTCTTACAAGTAGTATGTACACAGTTTATCAATTTAATCTTGTTATTGACATATTTTATTATTCTTATCTTATGTGTGTAAGTGTGAAGTAGTAATATGAGTTAATACTGGTTTTGTTTTTCAAGCTAGAGTGTTGTTTGTCATCATGACTTCAAGTGTCTTATCATTGGGAAAAGTTCACAGTTCCTGTCAATTTCAACAGTTTATATTCCCTCTTTATTTACTGTCAATTTTAGAGGAGGGGGGGGGGGGGGGTGGGCACATAATGTTGAGCTCCATGGCCACACTTTCTTAACTTTCGTGATGACTGCAGTAAAAGACTCCTCTGCTCGATTACTTCAATGAGTTCTGGAGCCACCTCACTGGTCGCTATCTGGACCCAGTAGTATGCTGTCAGCCTCAGGATTCAGTAACTCAGGCCAAATGCTGCCTCAATGACTTTTGACCACCGTCCCACAATTCAATGGAAATAATAAACAGTTTCGTTGACTGGCAATGAATAGGCACAAATTCCGATCTGCCTCTTGTCCCAGGCTTTTATTTTAGAAAAAAATATGCACTGGTGCTCAACGCACTGTTCTTAGTAGGTTTATTACAAGATGTGGCAAGGAACAGACGCTCTGAACTGACTATATTGGCAGATCTAACCAATCATGCCATGTCTACACATCTTTTCAAAAAAGTACCCCTTCTATTCGTTTCCCATAACAACAAAAAACTAGTATTTGCAGTCCAACTAATCGTGTTTAGTCTTACATCTCATTCCCGCCAATCAAATAGGAGTTAACATGGTAGGCTATTTCCGTAACGTAATGTTTTTCAAACACGTTATAAAAAAATTTTTATGAGCAGAAATGATTTCATGCTGTCAGGCACCCCCACTATTGTATTTTGGTCATAATTATTTTATTAACAGACTAAAGGAGTAACACATAACATATTCTTGGCTAGCAAGTCCTGCCGTACAATAATATATAAGTTAAAGCGAGCTACATGGTGGCGTTCAAAATATGTGTTTTCCAAAGATAGTCGTATATTTGTTTTTTTTACCACGCGTTCACTTCTTTGTCATAGGGTGTCTTCTGTACTTTCAGGAGCTTAGATGTAATTCAGTAGAATTTCATATTTCCTAATAAGCATTTTTCATGTTTTTAAACCTGATTCTTGTAGTAGTAATAGTGTTTTTCTGACACTGTTTATTTGAAAAAAAGTTAGTGCTGGCCTTACACGTGGGATTGGCGTTACTATTAATCGCGCGACGAGTGTAGTGTTGCATGCTTCCTGCCTTCAGTCGTCCCTCTCTCTCTCCTACTTTCATCTGTCTTTTAGTTACGCCGTGTATAAAATGGAATGAATGAAATATTAAATCTAGGTCATTGATCAGCTTGCGTATCTCAAGGTTTTTCTTAGAAAGGCAGTACACGTTTCATTGAAGAAAGCGTGTAGTGATACAGTAGGCTTTTACTATCAACGTAAAAGCGTTACAATTTGCAGACGAAGTAGAAAACAAGGGAGATTTCGAGTACAGTCATTGTGACAGCACTGTTCTTTACCATTCTTCTTTCCTTTTATCAAATTTATTTGTTAGGCTTTGCATTTACGTTTTAATTTATATATGTGGATTAGAATTTCTCACGACAAATCCTCCCCACTTAAAACAGACGTTATATGTCAGTCTATAATTCTATATACACATACAGAAATTTCTTATTATTCCTGGGATTTAGGGTGATTCTCATCACACGGATGGCGGCTTAAAAAATCCGCTCCCAGATTTGTTTTTCCACTTATATACTCTATGCTAAACTCAAATGGCTGCATCAATAAAGACCAACGGAGTAATCTCGAGTTCTCATGCCTAGCCTGTGCTAGAAACGACAAAGGTTTGTGATCCGTTTGCAACTTAAAGGCCTTCCCATACAGATAAATATTGAATTTCTTTATTGCCCATATTACTGCAAGACATTCTTTTTCGCTAGTTGAGTAGTTGATTTCAGCTTTATTCAACTTTCTGCTAGCATATGCCACTGGGCTTAATTCCCCATCCAATGTATCTGATCTCTGTAGCAGAGTTGCACCTAACCCAATATTACTGGCATCCGTCCTTACAATGAATTCTTGACTTAAGTCAGGTAATTTCAAAATAGGTTTGCTTGTGAGCTTTTCCTTCAATTCCTGGTAAGCCATTTCACATTGTGGTGTCCATGTAATTCGATCTGGATTTCCCTTACGTGTCAAATCAGTTAACGGTGCACATATGGAATTAAAGTTTTTGATATACTTTTGGTAGAAACCACATAATGAGACAAAGGATCTCACGTCTTTCTTGGTTTGTGGTCTCGGGGCTTTCTTTAGTTTCTCTAAATTCTTTGGGTCAGGGGTCATGTTTCCCTGATAGACTGTGTGTCCCAAAAATTCCAATTCTTTACATCCAACGCAACATTTGGTTGGTCGGGCTGTTAAATTCGCTTCCCTAAGTCGATTAAACAGCATATTCAGAGAGTCAATGTATTCCTCAAATGTTTCTGTTGCTATAAGGATATCATCCATGAAATTTGTTATACATGGATTATTCAGAGGGTCCAGTAATTTTCTCATCATTCTAGAGAAGACACTAGGCGCATTCTTCAATCCAAATGGCAATCTATTAAACTCATAGTGTCCTTCTGAGGTACTAAAAGCTAGGTATGGTCTAACCTCAGGCTTTACTGGAATCTGATAGTATCCTTTACTCAGATCCACTTTTGAGAAATATTTAGCTTTATTCAGTCTGGCAAACAGCTGATTTGTATCCGGCAATGGATCCACCTGTCCTTCTGTAATAGCATTCAGTCTCCTGTAATCTATACAGAGTCTATGTTCTCCAGAGGGATTCCTTAAGAGTACAACACCGGAACTATACGAAGATTCACTGTGTGAAATAATTCCTTCCTTCAACAAATAGTCTATCTCTTCCTTCAAAGCTTTCTCCTTAGCAAAAGGAATCGAATAGGGTTTCATACAGACAGGTGTGGGGTCTATCAGTTTCATATCATATTCCAATAGGTTTGTATGCCCTGGTCGGTCTGTTAACACCTCTGCATGATTCTCTAAAACCTTTTGCACTATCTCTCTCTGAGTTTTCGTTAAATGTGTACTGATTTTCACCTGTGCTGCTGTCTCACAGGGGTGTAATGGATATTCAAATGATGAAAGTGGTTCCTTTTTCATCTCCATGGCGATGGACAAGGTCAACAAGTGTGTCTCTTCCTGATGTTCTCTTTCCAAATATTTCTTCAGGAGATTCACATGATAGATTTTTTCTTTCCCCTTCTTATCTATCTTATAATTGGTTCTAGACACCTTCTCTAGAACTGTATATGGACCTTGCCATCCAATTTGTAACTTATTCTGACTACCGGGTAGAAGAAGCAGTACCTTCTCTCCCACAGCCAAATCTCTGTCTTTCGCCTTCCTGTTATAATAGGCAGCATGTTTCTTCCTGGCTTGTTTCAAATTTTCATTGGCAAGTTTCCAGCCAGTTTTTAAACGAGTGGTCAGCTCATTCACATATTGGTATGAGGATGTGATATTTTCCTCTGCTTTTTCATCAGTCCAAGTTCTTAACAGAGCTACATATGGACCTTTAATTTTGTGGACCTATTTGTCCATGGACCGATATGGTCTCTTCCACTGGAAGCTCTATAGTGGTGATTTTTCTTCCCAGAATTATCAGTCACAAAACGACCGCTACCAATTCTTTTCTTGGGGCTGTCTCCCCACTTAAAATTCTTGATGAGAGATTTCCTCTCTACATCTTCTTCCTCCAGTTTGTTTAAGTCCGATTGAGGGATTGTCGGCTTATCCTGGGGTAAGACATCTTTTTTGCACTCTCCGCATAGTGGCCATTGTAAAACAGTTAAGTGAAGCTTGTCCGTGAAAAGGGGCTTCCCATTCCATTTGGTCCACTTTATCAAATTTATTTCTCTTTTTATTGTCAGGCCTACGGTTGCCCCATGGCGGGTCCAGGTCCTGATCAATGTTCCCACTTGTGGGTGTTCCCTCATGTGCTATGCTACACCTTTCTACAAAATTCTCAATGTCCCATCTTGCCTTGGGCCAATAATAATTGTGAGCCACCTTTTGGATGATGGTACCTATTTTTTTCATGGTCCCCATCTGGTTTCACATGTAGGCTCCTTATTAATTCTGCCCTATATCTTTTAGGAAGTACCAGCTGTCCCTGACCTTTGGATCTAGCTCCAGTCTTCCTATACATCAACTTGTTTTTCATGTAAAAATCTCCCTTGCCTGGAGTAGTATGACAAGTTGACAATTTCCTGAAACAAGGCTTGAGGGTCTTATCCCCAGCCTGTGCCTTCCTCATCTCTTCTGGAGTGGTATCCAACATAATATCCTCCTCCTTTCTTGAGGTCGACCTGACCTGAAGGGTGGCCATATACACAGGTTTCCTTCTGCAACGGTCAGTGTCATGATTGTCCATCTGACAATTTTTACACCACCTTTTTCCTTGGTTGAAAGATTTTCTTTCATCATATTTCCTTTCATCGAATTGTGGGGTTTTATTTTTATTGTCATACCGTGGCCTATCAAACTGGTGCTTACCTTTGTTTTGATCTCTTGGATCAAATTTATTAAAGTTTTGTGGTGCCTGATAATTATCCACCTGTTTCTTTTTATTACCTGTTACCTCTGCTTGAGCTGCTTGATACCTTTCAGCAACATTTAGCAACTCACCCAGCCTCTCTGCACCTTGTTCCATGAGAAACTTTCTCAGGTCTGGAGCCATGGACTCTCTTAATTGTTCTATAAGGACCATTTCCTTAAGATCTTGGGTTTTCCCCAGAGAAGTCCATTTCTCCAAGTATGTCTCTATTCGTGCAGAGAACTGGTGATAGGTTTCACCTGACAGTAGTTTAGCATTCCTAAATTTTTCCTATAAAATTCTGCGTTCTTTTCATACCTTAACAAAAGAGCCTGCTTTAGCATGTCATAATTTTCCTAATCACCTCTGCTCATTTTTTCAAAAACTTCATAAGCTGCCCCACGAAGTCCTTGAGATAACTTTAAGCTCCACCTTTCTCTCTCTAACCCATACGTGGTAGCTAATAGTTCATACCTATTTAGATAGCTCTCTATATCATCGTCTTTCTCAACAAAATGATCTAAATGAAAATTCATAGCTGAGGTTGAGGCTCCCTGACTAGCAGTGACATCAGAGGTAAAGGGACTGGCACCATTTTCAGGAGCATGGCCTTGAAACTCAAACTCCCTTAGTCGTAACTCATGTTCCCTTTGTAATCTCTTCTCCTCCTTTTCTGCTTCCCTCTCTGCAGTCAATCTTCTTTCCTCGGCTTCCCTTTCTGCAGCTAATCTTTTGTCTTCTCTTTCTGCCTCCAATGCTTTAGCCTCTTTGTCAGCCTCAATCTGCAACCTCTTAGCCTCAGCCTCAATCTGCAACCTCTTAGTCTCAGCCTCAAATTGTATCTTCTTAATTTCCTTTTCAGCCTCTAACTTTCTTTCGGCCTCTTTTTCTAATCTTCTTTCTTCCCGTTCAATATATTTGTCACATTCAGCAGTGACATAAGAAATCATAATTTGCCCGTCCATTCCTAACTCTTTCGCAGTCTGTACAGCAGCAGATCGAAATTTGGCCAGGTCCGCCATTTTCTAACAGATAAATGTAAACAATTTCTAACTAAACAATATACTCTGTAATTAATTATGTAATTACAACACAGGCACTGAGAGCTCAACCTTATTTAATTCAACCCAAGGATACCTTTTAATTCTTATAATTCCCAATATATATAACAGGAGAAAGTTCAATATCCCGGACCGGACCCCAATATATGTGGTAAAATGGGATGTTATAAATATTTATAGGGGACTAGTGTCCTGACTGAGATCAGCTGTGAAGGTATCTGTATCTAATAATGTGGAGTATTACAGATAACCTTACTTGCTACTACATATATATATATCTCAGTCAGACCTATTCTGAAATATTGTGATGACTACGTTGAATGTCTAGGGTTATGAAAAATGATGAAGTGTAAGTCACAACAACAACAGACAGATAAACAATTTAATTTATTTCACAGTACTTTACAACACTGTGACACTCACACACAAGTAACACTCTATAAGACTATCTTAAAAGAGTCAGTTTGAAAAGTCAAATATATATATATATGTATTAATTTCTTTACATAGAGATATCCTGATTCAACTACACAGGGAACCAGGAATCACAATCAATATTCTTACAAGTAGTATGTACACAGTTTATCAATTTAATCTTGTTATTGACATATTTTATTATTCTTATCTTATGTGTGTAAGTGTGAAGTAGTAATATGAGTTAATACTGGTTTTGTTTTTCAAGCTAGAGTGTTGTTTGTCATCATGACTTCAAGTGTCTTATCATTGGGAAAAGTTCACAGTTCCTGTCAATTTAAACAGTTTATATTCCCTCTTTATTTACTGTCAATTTTAGAGGGGGGGGGGGGGGGGACATAATGTTGAGCTCCATGGCCACACTTTCTTAACTTTCGTGATGACTGCAGTAAAAGACTCCTCTGCTCGATTACTTCAATGAGTTCTGGAGCCACCTCACTGGTCGCTATCTGGACCCAGTAGTATGCTGTCAGCCTCAGGATTCAGTAACTACAAGATGTGGCAAGGAACAGACGCTCCGAACTGACTATATTGGCAGATCTAACCAATCATGCCATGTCTACACATCTTTTCAAAAAAGTACCCCTTCTATTCGTTTCCCATAACAACAAAAAACTAGTATTTGCAGTCCAACTAATCGTGTTTAGTCTTACATCTCATTCCCTGTCATGAAATATTCTAATCCACATATATAAATTATTAGGTAAATATAAAGCCTAACAAATAAAATTAATAAAGAGAAGAGCAATGGGAAAATGACAGTGCTGTCACCAAGAATGTACTCGAAATCCCCCTTGTTTTCTGCTTCGTCTGCAAATTGTAACGCTTTCACGTTGATAGTAAACGCTTACTGTATTATACCCGCTTTCTTCAATGAAACGTGTGCTGCATTTCTAAGAAAAACATTGAGACGTACTGCGTAATGACCTAAATTAATCCTAACATTAATTATATTACGTTACCAAAACGAACGAACAGATGGACAAAAGGATAGCGAGAGGGGAGGGCTGAAAATCAGGAACGCATGCAACACGCGACGCGCGATATACAAATGCTGGCATCACGCGTGTAAGTCTACAAGCACTAACTTTTTCAGACGGACAGTGATAAAATACACTACCCTTTCCCAGAGTTAGGTTTATAAATCATAACAAACTCTTATTAGAAAAGACAACATTAGATGGGTTTACGTTTGAACACATAACAGTACCCAGACAGCATATCTTCGAAACAGGAGGTAGAAAATACATATTTTGAACGCAGCCACGTAGCTCCTTTAAATTAGTATTTTTGGGTTCCTTAGGGCTTGCTGACAAATAATATGTAAAACGTTACGCAAATAGTCCAGGAATTAATAAATTATACCCAAAATAAAATATTGGGGGTGCCTGACAGCCTAAAATCATTTCTGCTCATAAGATTTTTTTTAACGTGTTTGAAAAAAATTTACGTTACAGAAATAGCCTACCATGTAAACTTCAAATTGATTGGAGCGCAACAAATGAAAGCCTAACCACGATTGGTCGGGCTATAAATACTATCTTGGTTGTTAGGGGAGACGGGAAAAGATAACATTTTTTCAAACACTTGTCGAAACGTGGCTCATTGGCCAGTCTCGCTGATATACACACTTGGGAGCGTTAGTTCGAGACCACTTGTTTAAATACACTTGATAAAGCATCAGTGCGTTGAAGCCAGCATATATTTGGCTAAATTAAAAGCCTGGAAGATAAGCAGATGGAAGTTTGTGCCAGTTTGTGCCAGAATTCATTGCTAATCAACGTATCTGTGTTATTCGTATGAATTGTGGTAAGCTTGAACCATTTAATATCTTTTAATGAAAATTGAATGTGAATTGTTGATTTATGCCTGTATATATATGTGTAGTTCAGTGGCCAACGTGAGGTAAAGCCTGTAATGCTCCAGCCTGAACAGAGGGTGTCGGAGAGAAGTAAAACGGCATGGAATGGCCAAACAGTACACTGACACCTGGATGATTGACTAGAAAGAAATAATGCTGGAAGTGCAGAGGCGTAGTAACCATTAAGAAGGGTAATACTGGAATAAAGTATTTCAAATGAAGCTGACTGTTGGCCTAACGCTCTGAACGCAATGTTTGTGCTGTATTGTGATCAGTGTAAAAGAGAATATAAATTAGTTATGAAGTAGAAGGTACATCCTTCTTGATTTCAGGGACAGTGGTCTTGATGGTACTGAGCAGCATCTGGTCAGAGATTTGCTGAATCCAGAGTCGGACAGCATACTCCTTGGTCTTTTTAGCTATCAGTGAGGTGTCTCCTGAGCCCAGAGGAGAATTCGAGCAGAGGAGTCCTTTCCTGCCGCCATCACTCAAGATAAGCAGAGTTGGCCAGCTGAGCTCAACATTATGTCCCCTCATCTTGAAATAACTTTATAAAAATACTATTCAGAGGGGAATTTACTTGTCTTAAAATCAGGAACTTTGAACATCTCAAATACTGGTCCCTAAAGACAAACTATTGAAGTCATGATGACAAATACCAACAGAGCTTGAACAAAACAAAACCAGTATTACCTCATTTTACTACTACACAACTGACACACATAGAACATTTGTAATAATATATGTCACTACAATATTCATATTAAATACATTCTGTACATAACTTGTAATTTAAATTGATTGTGATTCCTGGTTCCCTTGTAGTTGAATCAGGACACATATTCATTCATGCCAGTAATGAATACATATTGTTATTCGAAAGTTTATCAGTGACTCTTTTAAGATATCTTTGTAGAGTGTTATATGTATGTGAGTGTCACAGTGTTGTCAAGAGTAGTGGATTAAATTAAATTGTTTATCTGTCTGTTGTTGTGACTTACACTTCATCATACACATACCCTAGACACATAACGTAGCATCACACTATTCCAGAATAATTCTGACTGAGATATATAGATATGTGGTAGCAAGTAAGGTTATCTATAATACACTACTCTTAATAGATATAGATACCTTCACAGCTGATCTCAGTCAGTACACTAAGTTCCCTATAAGTATTTATAACATCCCACTTCACCACATGTATTGGGGTCTCGCTCTTGGGATTTTGAATCTTTAACTATTAAAAATATTGGGGGTAATTCACTTCAGGGAATATAAGAATTAAAAGGTATCCTTGGGTGGAATTAAATAAGGTTGAGCTCACGGTGCCTGTGTTGTCCATTAGAGATTGAATTGTTGGTTAGACATTGTATAAATTTACATAATAGACAATGGCGGACCTGGCCAAATTTCGATCTGCTGCGGTTCAGACTGCAAAAGAGTTAGGATTAGATGGGCAAGTTATGGTTGCCTATGTCACGACGGAATGTGACAAATTTATTGAACGTGAAGAAAGAAGGTTTGAAGCCGAAAGAAAGTTAGAGGCTGACAGGGAAATTAAGAAGTTACAGTTTGAAGCTGAGGCTGAGACTAAGAGGTTGCAGATTGAGGCTGAGGCTAAGAAATTGGAGGCAGAAAGAGAAGACAAAAGATTAGCTGCAGAAGAGAAGAAATTAGCTGCAGAAAGGGAAGAGAGGAGATTAGCTGCAGAAAGGGAAGCAGAAGATAAAAGATTACAAAGGGAACATGAGTTACGACTAAGGGAGTTTGAGTTTCAAGGCCATGCTCCTGAAAATGGTGCCAGTCCCTTTGCCTCTGATGCTACGGTTACTCAAGGAGCCTCAACCTCAGCTATGAATTTTCATTTAGATCATTTTGTTGAGAAAGACGATGATATTGAGAGCTACCTAAATAGGTATGAACTATTAGCTACCACGTATGGGTTAGAGAGAGAAAGGTGGAGCTTAAAGTTATCTCAGGGACTTCGTGGGGCAGCTTATGAAGTTTTTGCAAAAATGAGCAGAGGTGATCAGGAAAATTATGACATGCTAAAGCAGGCTCTTTTGTTAAGGTATGAAAAGAATGCAGAGTTTTACAGGAAAAAATTTAGGAATGCTAAACTACTGTCAGGTGAAACCTATCACCAGTTCTCTGCACGAATCGAGACATACTTGGAGAAATGGACTTCTCTGGGGAAAACCCAAGATCTTAAGGAAATGGTCCTTATAGAGCAACTAAGAGAGTCCATGGCTCCAGACCTGAGAAAGTTTCTCATGGAACAAGGTGCAGAGAGGCTGGGTGAGTTGCTAAATGTTGCTGAAAGGTATCAAGCAGCTCAAGCAGAGGTAACAGGTAATAAAAAGAAACAGGTGGATAACTTTAGGGCACCACAGAACTTTAATAAATTTGATCCTAGGGATCAAAATAAAGGTAAGCACCAATTTGATAGGCCACGGTATGAAAATAAAAATAAATTCCCACAATTCGATGAAAGGAAATATGATGAAAGAAAATCTTTCAACCAAGGAAAAAGGTGGTGTAAAAATTGTCAGATGGACAATCATGACACTGACCGTTGCAGAAGGAAACCTGTGTATATGGCAACCCTTCAGGTCAGGTCGACCTCAAGACAGGAGGAGGATATTATGTTGGATACCACTCCAGAAGAGATGAGGAAGGCACAGGCTGGGGATAAAACACTCAAGCCTTGTTTCAGAAAATTGTCAACTTGTCATACAACTCCAGGTAAGGGAGATTTTTACATGAAAAACAAGTTGATGTATAGGAAGACTGGAGCTAGATCCAAGGGTCACGGACAGCTGGTTCTTCCAAAAAGATACAGGACAGAATTAATAAGGAGCCTACATGTGAAACCAGATGGGGACCATGAGAAGATAGGTACCATCATTCAAAAGGTGGCTCACAATTATTATTGGCCCAAAGCAAGATGGGACATTGAGAACTTTGTAGAAAGGTGTAGCATAGCACATGAGGGAACACCCACAAGTGGGAACATGGATCAGGACCTGGACACGCCATGGGGCAAAATCAGGCCTGACAATAAAAGGAAAAATAAATTTGATAAAGTGGACCAAATGGAATGGGAAGCCCCTTTTCACGGACAAGCTTCACTTAACTGTTTTACAATGGCCACTATGCGGAGAGTGCAAAAAGATGTCTTACCCCAGGATAAGCCGACAATCCCTCAATCGGACTTAAACCAACTGGAGGAAGAAGATGTAGAGAGGAAATCTCTCATCAAGAATTTTAAGTGGGGAGGAAACCCCAGGAAAAGAAAAATTGGTAGCGGTCGTTTTGTGAATGATAATTCTGGGAGGAAAAATCATCACTATAAAGCTTCAAGTGGAAGAGACCATACCGGTGCATGGACAAATAGGTCCACACAATTAAAGGTCCATATGTAGCTTTGTTAAGAACGTGGACTGATGAAAAGGCAGAGGAAAACATTACATCTTCATACCAATATGTGAATGAGCTGACCACTCGGTTAAAAAAAACTGGCTGGAAACTTGCCAATGAAAATTTGAAACAAGCCAGGAAGAAACATGCTGCCTATTATAACAGGAAGGCGAAAGACAGAAATTTGGCTGTGGGAGAGAAAGTACTGCTTCTTTTGCCCGGGAGTCAGAATAAGTTACAAATTGGATGGCAGGGTCCATATACAGTTCTAGAGAAGGTGTCTAGAACAAATTATAAGATAGATAAGAAGGGGAAAGAAAAAATCTATCATGTGAATCTCCTGAAGAAATATTTGGAAAGAGAACATCAGGAAGAGACACACTTGTTGACCTTGTCCATCGCCATGGAGATGAAAAAGGAACCACTTTCATCATTTGAATATCCATTACACCCCTGTGAGACAGCAGCACAGGTGAAAATCAGTACACATTTAACGAAAACTCAGAAAGAGAGAGTGCAACAGGTTCTAAATAATCATGCAGAGGTGTTAACAGACCGACCAGGGCATACAAACCTATTGGAATATGATATGAAACTCATAGACTCCACACCTGTCTGTATGAAACCATATTCGATTCCGTTTGCTAAGGAAAAAGCTTTGAAGGAAGAGATAGACTATCTATTGAAGGAAGGAATTATTTCGCACAGTGAGTCTTCGTATAGTTCCGGTGTTGTACTCTTAAGGAAGCCCTCTGGAGAACATAGACTCTGTATAGATTACAGGAGACTGAATGCTATTACAGAAGGACAGGTGGATCCATTGCCGGATACAAATCAGCTGTTTGCCAGACTAAATAAAGCTAAATATTTCTCAAAAGTGGATCTGAGTAAAGGATACTATCAGATTCCAGTAAAACCTGAGGTTAGACCATACCTAGCTTTTAGTACCTCAGAAGGACACTATGAGTTTAATAGATTGCCATTTGGATTGAAGAATGCGCCTAGTGTCTTCTCTAGAATGATGAGAAAATTATTGGATCCTCTGAATAATCCCTGTATAACAAATTTTATGGATGATATCCTTATAGCAACAGAAACATTTGAGGAACACATTGACTCTCTGAACATGCTGTTTACTCGACTTAGGGAGGCAAATTTAACAGCCCGACCAACCAAATGTTGCGTTGGATGTAAAGAATTGGAATTTTTGGGACACACAGTTTATCAGGGAAACATGACCCCTGACCCAAAGAATTTAGAGAAACTACAGAAAGCCCCGAGACCACAAACCAAGAAGGACGTGAGATCCTTTGTCTCATTATGTGGTTTCTACCAGAAGTATATCAAGAACTTTAATTCCATATGTGCACCGTTAACTGAATTGACACGTAAAGGACTTCCAGATCGCATTACATGGACACCACAATGTGAAATGACTTACCAAGAATTGAAGGAAAAGCTCACAAGTAAACCCATTTTGAAATTACCTGACTTAAGTCAAGAATTCATAGTAAGGACGGATGCAAGTAATATTGGGCTAGGTGCAACTTTACTACAGAAATCAGATGCATTGGATGGGGAATTAAGCCCAGTGGCATATGCTAGCAGAAAGTTGAATAAAGCTGAAATCAACTACTCAACTAGCGAAAAAGAATGTCTTGCAGTAATATGGGCAATAAAGAAATTCAATATTTATCTATATGGGAAGGCATTTAAGTTGCAAACTGACCACAAACCTTTATCGTTCTTAGCACAGGCTAAGCATGAGAACTCTAGGTTACTCCGATGGTCTTTGCTTCTGGCTCCATATAATTTTAGCATTGAATATATATCTGGAAAAACCAATCTGGGAGCGGATTTTTTAAGCCGCCATCCGTGTGATGAGAATCACCGTAAACCCCAGAAATAATAATAAATTTCTCTATGTGTATATAGAATAAAGGACTGACATATAATGTCTGTTTTAAGAGGGGAGGTGTCATGAAATATTCTAATCCACATATATAAATTATTAGGTAAATATAAAGCCTAACAAATAAAATTAATAAAGAGAAGAGCAATGGGAAAATGACAGTGCTGTCACCAAGAATGTACTCGAAATCCCCCTTGTTTTCTGCTTCGTCTGCAAATTGTAACGCTTTCACGTTGATAGTAAACGCTTACTGTATTATACCCGCTTTCTTCAATGAAACGTGTGCTGCATTTCTAAGAAAAACATTGAGACGTACTGCGTAATGACCTAAATTAATCCTAACATTAATTATATTACGTTACCAAAACGAACGAACAGATGGACAAAAGGATAGCGAGAGGGGAGGGCTGAAAATCAGGAACGCATGCAACACGCGACGCGCGATATACAAATGCTGGCATCACGCGTGTAAGTCTACAAGCACTAACTTTTTCAGACGGACAGTGATAAAATACACTACCCTTTCCCAGAGTTAGGTTTATAAATCATAACAAACTCTTATTAGAAAAGACAACATTAGATGGGTTTACGTTTGAACACATAACAGTACCCAGACAGCATATCTTCGAAACAGGAGGTAGAAAATACATATTTTGAACGCAGCCACGTAGCTCCTTTAAATTAGTATTTTTGGGTTCCTTAGGGCTTGCTGACAAATAATATGTAAAACGTTACGCAAATAGTCCAGGAATTAATAAATTATACCCAAAATAAAATATTGGGGGTGCCTGACAGCATAAAATCATTTCTGCTCATAAGATTTTTTTTTTAACGTGTTTGAAAAAAATTTACGTTACAGAAATAGCCTACCATGTAAACTTCAAATTGATTGGAGCGCAACAAATGAAAGCCTAACCACGATTGGTCGGGCTATAAATACTATCTTGGTTGTTAGGGGAGACGGGAAAAGATAACATTTTTTCAAACACTTGTCGAAACGTGGCTCATTGGCCAGTCTCGCTGATATACACACTTGGGAGCGTTAGTTCGAGACCACTTGTTTAAATGATCCTGATAAAGCATCAGTGCGTTGAAGCCAGCATATATTTGGCTAAATTAAAAGCCTGGAAGATAAGCAGATGGAAGTTTGTGCCAGTTTGTGCCAGAATTCATTGCTAATCAACGTATCTGTGTTATTCGTATGAATTGTGGTAAGCTTGAACCATTTAATATCTTTTAATGAAAATTGAATGTGAATTGTTGATTTATGCCTGTATATATATGTGTAGTTCAGTGGCCAACGTGAGGTAAAGCCTGTAATGCTCCAGCCTGAACAGAGGGTGTCGGAGAGAAGTAAAACGGCATGGAATGGCCAAACAGTACACTGACACCTGGATGATTGACTAGAAAGAAATAATGCTGGAAGTGCAGAGGCGTAGTAACCATTAAGAAGGGTAATACTGGAATAAAGTATTTCAAATGAAGCTGACTGTTGGCCTAACGCTCTGAACGCAATGTTTGTGCTGTATTGTGATCAGTGTAAAAGAGAATATAAATTAGTTATGAAGTAGAAGGTACATCCTTCTTGATTTCAGGGACAGTGGTCTTGATGGTACTGAGCAGCATCTGGTCAGAGATTTGCTGAATCCAGAGTCGGACAGCATACTCCTTGGTCTTTTTAGCTATCAGTGAGGTGTCTCCTGAGCCCAGAGGAGAATTCGAGCAGAGGAGTCCTTTCCTGCCGCCATCACTCAAGATAAGCAGAGTTGGCCAGCTGAGCTCAACATTATGTCCCCTCATCTTGAAATAACTTTATAAAAATACTATTCAGAGGGGAATTTACTTGTCTTAAAATCAGGAACTTTGAACATCTCAAATACTGGTCCCTAAAGACAAACTATTGAAGTCATGATGACAAATACCAACAGAGCTTGAACAAAACAAAACCAGTATTACCTCATTTTACTACTACACAACTGACACACATAGAACATTTGTAATAATATATGTCACTACAATATTCATATTAAATACATTCTGTACATAACTTGTAATTTAAATTGATTGTGATTCCTGGTTCCCTTGTAGTTGAATCAGGACACATATTCATTCATGCCAGTAATGAATACATATTGTTATTCGAAAGTTTATCAGTGACTCTTTTAAGATATCTTTGTAGAATGTTATATGTATGTGAGTGTCACAGTGTTGTCAAGAGTAGTGGATTAAATTAAATTGTTTATCTGTCTGTTGTTGTGACTTACACTTCATCATACACATACCCTAGACACATAACGTAGCATCACTCTATTCCAGAATAATTCTGACTGAGATATATAGATATGTGGTAGCAAGTAAGGTTATCTATAATACACTACTCTTAATAGATATAGATACCTTCACAGCTGATCTCAGTCAGTACACTAAGTTCCCTATAAGTATTTATAACATCCCACTTCACCACACCGCCAATCAAATAGGAGTTAACATGGTAGGCTATTTCCGTAACGTAATGTTTTTCAAACACGTTATAAAAAAAATGTTATGAGCAGAAATGATTTCATGCTGTCAGGCACCCCCACTATTGTATTTTGGCCATAATTATTTTATTAACAGACTAAAGGCGTAACACATAACATATTCTTGGCTAGCAAGTCCTGCCGTACAATAATATATAAGTTAAAGCGAGCTACATGGTGGCGTTCAAAATATGTGTTTTCCAAAGATAGTCGTATATTTGTTTTTTTACCACGCGTTCACTTCTTTGTCATAGGGTGTCTTCTGTACTTTCAGGAGCTTAGATGTAATTCAGTAGAATTTCATATTTCCTAATAAGCATTTTTCATGTTTTTAAACCTGATTCTTGTAGTAGTAGTAGTGTTTTTCTGACACTGTTTATTTGAAAAAAAGTTAGTGCTGGCCTTACACGTGGGATTGGCGTTACTATTAATCGCGCGACGAGTGTAGTGTTGCATGCTTCCTGCCTTCAGTCGTCCCTCTCTCTCTCTCCTACTTTCATCTGTCTTTTAGTTACGCCGTGTATAAAATGGAATGAATGAAATATTAAATCTAGGTCATTGATCAGCTTGCGTATCTCAAGGTTTTTCTTAGAAAGGCAGTACACGTTTCATTGAAGAAAGCGTGTAGTGATACAGTAGGCTTTTACTATCAACGTGAAAGCGTTACAATTTGCAGACGAAGTAGAAAACAAGGGGGATTTCGAGTACAGTCATTGTGACAGCACTGTTCTTTACCATTCTTCTTTCCTTTTATTAAATTTATTTGTTAGGCTTTGCATTTACGTTTTGATTTATATATGTGGATTAGAATTTCTCACGACACATATATTCTTTACAATACAATGTACGTACTCAATGAGCCCACGGTATTTCAGGTATGTTAACGGAGTGTCTATATACTAGTCTGGCCTGCTTGTGTCACCTGACATAAGTAACTTTTACTAAATCATGCCTTGCTGCACCCCTCTGAAACTGTTTGTAGGTTTGTGACACTGCGGGGGCAACTACACCGTCTGTTACGCAATTTTCTCACCTGTTAACCTAATACGTAAAATCCGGTAAGACCATCAAGGAACGTAAGCTGTACGTAAAACTGGTATATGAATTGGGTGTGGTTGGAGGAAGGGCTGATTATAAAGCAAAATAGCTTAGATAAATGTCTCTTTTAGGGAGACAGAGATAAGGGACGAGCGAGAGAGAGAGAGAACGAACGAACGAACTTTATTTTCAAAGGGTTGAGAATTGGGCACGCAGGCCCGTCTGACATTCTGCCCTTCCTTTCTCTAAGAAAGCGCTTTCTGTTCAACAAAGCTAAATTTGTTCACAAAATCCTGTCACAGAAGGCTCCAACATATCTGTGGCCAATGTTCAAATACAATGAAAGACGCAGTCAACGCCTTAACAAAATACAAGTGCCCAAGCCTAGGCTTGACTTATTCAAGAAAAGCTTAGCTTACTCTGCTGCTCATCTTTGGATCTATCTTCCACATTATCTAAAACATAACAACCTCAGTCCCTATTCATACAATCGTAAACATTTCGAATACTTTATGAGTTCTGATTATCTGCTCCCCTAATGTGATTATTTTTCCGAACAAATGATATAATATCGAATGTAGGTTTAATGATGATGATAGTGCTTTTCAACATATTTTGTTTCATGGTAATACTTAGTTTGTACTTTTCAACATATTTTATTTCATGTTTATAATTAGATACTGTGAATGTGAGTATGCTATTATTTTACCTTTACAACGTTGAATTCATTGACATTGATGGGTAAAATGTATGTGAGAGTAAATGAAATCAGTATAAAAGACGAGAGAAAGGAAGGGCAGAATGTCAGACGGGCCTGAGTGCCCAATTCTCAACCCTTTGAAAATAAAGTTCGTTCGTTCGTTCGTTAATTCGTTCTCTCACCTTTCATACTGAATTAATTTATTCCCAATGCATTTTACACAACAATGTCAAGGAATTCAGCGTTGTAAAGCACAATAAAATAAAATAGCACACTCATATTAACATTAACTACTTATAAACATGACATAAAATATGTTGAAAGGTACAACCATCGTCATTAGAACCTACAGTTGATATTATAAGAAAAGAAAATCTGATTAGGGGGGCATGTAGTCAGTGTCGTGGTTGAGTTAGATGTAGAGTATTTGTCGAGTTGAACAACAGTAGTGAAATCGACAAGGGATAGTGGACTGACAGAGTTATAGATTACACTTTAGATAAGGTGTAAATAGGAGATGGACTTGAGACAACCTGGAAGAAGATTTATTCAAATGATCTCTCTCTCCAGGCCTCAACTCACTTTTACTGTCTAAGCATCTCCTGCTCTCACTCTTTTCTCTGATCATACATAGAGATTCTAGTAAAGAGCTAAAAATGTAAATATGGATGGAAAGGGTCGGGAACAGCGCGTTAATAAATGAGTAAACTTTATTAAATGAAGACAAGCATGAAAATAATGCATCTCATCATAACATCATAACTGACATCAAAAATCATCAGCAATCTCAATAATCATCAATAGTCATCAAAATCATCAATAGTCATCAAAATCATCAATAACCCACAAATATGCAAATACACCAACAAACACACACACAGACCACCGACATGAACCTGTAGAACACAGAGAGATAAATAATCGAGTGGCAGTCCTTCCGTTTTCGGGGACCAGATGAATTAGCTCCAGTAAGTGGTATTTTCGTAAATATATCCTCCATCGGTGATGGAATTAACCTGAATAAAATCACTGTATAGGCGCTATCGTTGGTGACTCCCACCTACTGGCGCGAGTTGGACTGGAAGACTCTATTTACCTCCTGTTTACCAAAATGAATAAACTGCTTTTCAGTCCGTCCGCTTTCGGGGACCAAATGAAATAGTCCAGACAGTGTCTTACGTGTAGATCCTTCGTGAGGGACTAAGCCTACAAAACTGTCCTTGTTGGTACTAAACGTTGGTGACCCTCCCCTACTGGCGCGAGGTGGGCTGGGGGACGCTGTTTATCTCCGGCTGACCAACTGAATGAACTTAGCGACAGCCTGTCCGCTTTCGGGGACCAATGGAATAGCTCCAGTAAGTGGTTTTTTCGTATATATCCTCCATCGGTGATGGAATTAACCTGAATAAAATCACTGTATAGGCGCCATCGTTGGTGACTCCCCTTATCGCGTGAGTGGGGCTGGAACTCTGTCTATCTTTTGGCTGGCCGCTCCTGAGGCGAGGTTCTACATAATCCGGAGATCAACCATGGGGTTAGGTCACTTCAGGACAACTGATCCCAAGGCGCTCTTATCCGGCGCTAGAATTGGCATGAAATCCGGTTTTTGGCTGGCTTGACTGTGGTTTGGCTGAGTGCCCCGTTTAGGCACACAACGACTAGTGAATTGAATTCTGCTATAGACATGCTGGGCGGTTATGACACTCTGGAAGCCGCAATGCTCTGACTGGTAATCCAATAGGCGAGTAGGGAACTACTACTGCAATAGACGATTTCAGATTGTTGCGTTGGCTCATTTCACAATGCGTGAGCTGAACTCCCGTGAGAGGGAAATGGCGTTGACAAAGGGTTGTTGTTTCAGGTACTGAGGTGACACTCGTGGGGCTAGATATTCTCAGAATCCCTCTAGAACGAAGAGACGGTGACATTCTTCGTCTGACTGGAAACTAGACTAGCAATTCGGTATCCCCTGAAACCCGAAAATGACTAGAGAAAGGCCTTAACATTTTAGTTCTGTGTTAAAGTTTGCCTTATCTCATGATGGTCCATCTCGGGCCAGGAATATCTTCACGAGTGTGTTTGACGTAGTAAAATTTTAAGTCTTATAGCTTACAAACCATTCTACCCAGGACACCTGCATAGCCTGATTCTACAGATGTATCGGCGCAATGCGTAATAACGGGTAAGACAAAGGTTTTCAGAAGCAACAACTTTGCGAAAATTCCCCCATAGAGACAATCATAATATTATGTGCTCTTTGCTCATCTAAGGGCAAACAACAAAGACTAGCAGCGGGTTATCTCCCCCTGAAACAGATCAAACTCGTTACCCAGGCCTCAAAGGGTACTAGCCGCTCGTGATCAAACGTTTTAAAGCGACCAGAGAAATTCCCCTGTTCGGACCACAGGGGCGTTTAGGTAACATTACGCTGCGATGACCGTTTCTGACCAGTGGGGGATTTCCACTGAAAGCCTGAACGTAAACACCTCGGGTGGGGTTTGAGAAGGTGAAAATGAAAGAAAATAAGAATACAAAATGTCTAAGAAAACAGAACATTAAAATGGCAAAATAAATTATCTGTCTACGTGACAATCAGAACTAATAAAGTATTCGAAAAGTCTACGATTGTACGAATAGGGACTGAAGTTGTTTCTTAGGTTATGTGGAAGACAATTCCAAAGATGAGCAGCAGAGTACGCTAAGCTTTTCTTGAATAAGTCAAGCCTAGGCTTGGGCACTTGCAATTTGTTAAAGCGTTGACTGCGTCTTTCGTTGTATTTGAACATTGGCCACAGATATGCTGGAGCATTATGTAACAGGATTTTGTGAACAAATTTAGATTTGTTAAACAGAAGGCGCTTTCTTAACGGGCAGTATTTGAATATTTTTATCTAGATCTACACACTGAGTTAGGCAGTTGTCAGAGACTAGACGCACTGCACGCTTTTGTAGTGAACGGAGTCTCTTTGTGTTGGACATTGAGTAACCATCCCAGATTGTGGAGCAATAGTCAAGGTTTGCTTGTATGTGAGATATATAGAACAATTTTCATGCTTCTTCATCTAGGAAAAATGTTTGATTTTAGCTAATTGGTAAACTTTCTGTGCCGTTTGCTTGGTCAGTGCATGTATATGTGAGTTCCAATTTAGATGCTAGTGGACGATTATACCTAGAGTGTTATGTGCATTAACATTTTCAATTAGTGAGGTACCAATGTAGATATGAAGTGTTGTTTTCTCTGAATATTGTAATTTTTGTCTAGTTGATGTAAACATGCATTTTGTTTTAATGATATTTATTAACATGCAATTTCCGTTGCTCCACTTAATCAGATTATCTGTATCTTTTTGTAACAATAGTTCGAGTGTGTTACAACTTTTATCACTCGTGTAAACAGTACGTCGTCTGCAAACAGGTCACAGGATGAGTGCTTGATGTGTAGTGGAAGGTCATTAATGTATATGGCAAAAAGTAGAGGACCAAGTATAGAACCCTGAGTAACGCCTTCATTTATCACTGCTTCGTTTGAATAAGAGTTATTGTAAGAAACTACATGTTTTCTGCCTGACAGGAATGATTTAATTATTGTCACTAGTTGAAAGTTTACTTTTGATGTTTCTAGTTTTCTAATTAAAATATTGTGATCTATCATTTCAAATGCCTTTTTAAAGTCTACAAAGACTGCCCCACACATGTTGTCGTTGTTAATATTTAGGTGCCAATTGTCTATCATCTTTGTTACAGCAGTGTGACATGCTAATAACTGACGCAGCATAGCGCAGTGTGGATTCCGAGCTGGTAGATCAACAACAGACATGATCTTCTCTGTCCGCCAGCTTCAAGAAAAATCAAGAGAGCAGAAAAGACTTTTATATATCGCCTTTATAGACCTCACAAAAGCATTTGATCTGGTTAGTAGGGATGAACTCTTCAAAATCCTTCTCAAAATAGGCTGCCCTTCTAAAATGCTGGAAATGATCAAGTCATTCCATGACGACATGAAGGGAACAGTCCAATATGCTGGAAACACGTCACAGCCCTTTGACATACGAAGTGGCGTTAAACAAGGCTGTGTTCTGGCTCCGACCCTCTTCGGGATCATCTTTGCCTTACTCTTGAAACATGCATTCAGAGATGCAACTGAAGGAATATGCCCTAACACTAGGTCAGATGGCCGTCTGTTTAATCTTTCAAGGCTGAAGGCAAAAACAAAAATAAAAAGGGTCACTATAAGAGACTTGTTGTTCGCTGATGATGCTGCAGTCGTCACTCAAAGCCAACAGGAGCTTCAGAACTTCATGAATCGCTTCACTAAAGCATGCAAGGACTTTGGCCTCACAATAAGTCTAAAGAAAACGAATGTGCTGAGTCAGGATGCGGGTGCTGCACCAGTTATCACTATCGATAACTATGAATTGGCAGTGGTGCACCACTTCACATACCTAGGGTCTACCATCAATGACAAACTCTCACTGGATACAGAAATCGACAGCCGCATTGGCAAAGCTGCAGCTACCTTTGCCCGCCTCACATCGCGTGTTTGGGATAACTCCAAACTCACAATGAAGACCAAAGCTGCGGTATATAATGCCTGCGTCACCAGCACACTCCTATATGGCAGCGAGACCTGGACGACCTATGCTAAGCAAGAAAGAAGGCTCAATACCTTCCATTTACGGTGTCTACGCCGCATCCTCGGCATTTCGTGGAAAGATAAAGTGACAAATGTCGAGGTGTTGTCACGTGCTGGCCTTCAAAGTATGTATACACTGCTTAGACAGCGCAGACTTCGCTGGCTTGGCCATGTTCGCCGCATGGAAGATGGTCGCATCCCAAAAGATATCTTCTACGGACAATTAGCAGATGGCAAGAGAACAGTTGGGCGACCACAGCTGAGGTTCAAAGATGTGTGCAAGAGAGATATGAGGGCACTGGACATGGATCCAGCAACATGGGAGGATGAAGCTGCCGATCGCACTAAGTGGCGATGCTATTTACGGCGCCACCTCAGATTGGGCGAAGAGAGGCTCACACAACAAGCAGAGGAGGGGAGAAAACGTCGAAAGGAGCACCAGGAAAATAAGCAGCTGAGGGCTGTCACCTCAGGGGCACATTCCCATAGTGAGTTATGACTGAAGGGGCTATTATTATTATTATTGCGCAGTATTCGATTACTGATTCCGTCAAGTCCTGATTAGTTATTCTCTTTAAGGCATAGCAGATAGTTATACACTTCATTAACTGTCATAAACGGAATGTCGGATGGGATTGTGTTGGTGCATTTGTTCTCACAGAATGCTGACAGTTGGCCTAGGTCACAAGGGGAATCTGGTATCGTAGATTTAAGACTGGTTATATCTGCCTGAAAGTAATTGCTGAAGTCTGTACAAGTAAATGAGGTATTGGGGGTTAACGAGTCTGCCGAATTTCGTTTGTTTACTAAAGTGTTGATTGCTTTCCACATATCTTTACTGTTTGTTTTGTTCTGAGCTAAGTTTTTAAAGTATGTTTTCTTTTCTCTACGAATTAAATATTGTACCTTGTTTCTTTGTGCTCTGTATGTGTTACAGTCTTTATTTTTGTGAGCTCGATCATCTCGTTGCCTCATGGCTTTTAGCACCGCTGGTGTGATCCAAGGAGATTTTATGTCGTTTCACACGAACTTCTTTAGCTGGTGCGTGGTTATCAAACACACAATGAAAGATATGTCCAATAAGCAATGACGTCATCGGGATCAGAAAGCTGGTAAACACTGGCTAAAGGTGCAGCTCGCAAATCATGTAAAAATAGTTCATGTTTGAAATTTTTGAAAGTTCTAAATTTAATACTTATATGTTTATTTCTGGGAGCTTTATATTTATTTTTTGACCACGTGCAACATATTGGACAGTGGTCACTCATTGCGACAATAGGAACAGAGCATTCTATAATGTTTTCTGCACAGGTGATGAAGATGTGGTCAATTGTTGTGGATGATGTTTTTGATACCCTAGTAGGCTGATTGACTATTTGTTTTAAGTTGTAAGATAGTATGATGTTTTCCCACGTTTGATTTGTGTTGTGCATGTCGATGTTGAAGTCGCCTAGAAGAATAATTTCTTTGGCAGTGGTAAATACTTTGTCCATCAAAGTGGTGAAATCTTCATACCAGATGGTTCCTGCATTGGGATTTCTATAAACATACCCGACTAGAAATTGTCCCTGACTCGGTGTTTTTATTTCTAACCATATGCACTCGGTCTCTGCTGTCTCTAAATCCCTTCTGCGGCGATAACTAATAGAAGTGGAAATATATACCACTATACCTGTTTCTAGCTTCCTACTTGAGTCTCGTCGAACAGTTTTAAAATCTTGTAGTGTAATATCCTCATCTGAAATGTTGTCATTCAAACGACTTTCCGAAAGTCCAAATACTGTACATGAAAATGTTGATTCAGAATTCTTGTAAGCTCAGGAAGTTTGCCTAATAGATGGTAAATGTTTAGATGACCCAGGGAGAGAGAGAGAGAGAGAGAGAGAGAGAGAGAGAGAGAGAGTGGGAGGGAGGGAGGGAGAGAGGGAGGGAGAGAGAGAGGAGAGAGAGAGATTGTAGAAAAAACACACAGGGATAAAACAGAGAAGGAAGAAAAAGAGAGGATGAGAAAGTTAAACGAAAAATAAGAAATAAACGGAAGGCATTACACATTTTTTTTACAATTTTAACTTGAGACCAGCATCATTATTTTCCGTTTCGCCCCTGATGGAGTATGGGGCCACCACTGTAGCTGGTCCCCTTGCAGGAAGCCTATATTAAGCAGTCACAGTCTCTTGCAGGAGTGCTTTATGTGGCCATTTGTATTATGTGATAATGTTGCCAGTCTCATGCACAACCTCACATTAGTCGCCTTGTACGACCTTACCCGGGTGAGCAGTAGACGAATTCTTTCTTCCTCTCATCAGAGAACACCCCCCCCCCCCCCCCCTCCCCCAGGGAACGACACGGGGTCGAGACCGGCATAGCTGCACTAATTTTTGCAGGGTGCATTCACACGTTATCAAAACACTCGTTACCGTAAAACGCCTATAATGCCGAATAAATAGTATCTAGATCTGATTTTCAGAGTTCAGATTATTAAAGACAGCCACGTCTACAAATGAAAATAGAAGGAAAACATAAGAATACCCAGCGATAAAAATAACAGAAATAGTATTTAATGCACTATAATTCATTCATTCATACATTCATTCATTCATACATCACCTTTCAGCTCCCCGAGTAGCATAGGCCTTCAACAAACTTATGCCAAGTCTTCCTGTCACGTGCCATCAGCTCAAGTTTCCACGTCATCCTGTCACGTGCCATCAGCTCAATGTCTTTCTATGTCTTCTTCATGTCTGTCTCCAGCTCTCTTCTCCACGGGTTCATTGAACTCCCTTGACCTCTCTCACCATGGGGATTATAGAACAGGGACTACCTGCTGATGTTATCAAAAGGTTTCCTCAATGTGTGTCTTATCTATCTCCAACGCCTTCTTCTCACTGGCACTTGTCTTGTTCTTGTCATCACTTCCACATTAGCGATCTTGTCATACTTCATTACTTCTTTTCTACGCAAGACGCAAGTACCCATTTATGAAATTCTGTAGCGTTTATGTTGTTGTTTTCGTTGCTCTCCATGTTTCAGGGCCATACAATAGGACTGACTTGGCACTTTAATAGAAGATTCTATTTTTTGGGATGGACTTGATTATTGTACGTTAATTGGCAACGTGGAATTCGTAGAAGAAAGGTTTCCTCAGTTTATATATTTAAATTGTTTAGTCGACTAGAGAAGACACAGACTAATGTAGACGGAATAGGTAATCTAATGTAGCGTTTCCTAAAGTGTGGTACGTGAAATTCCAAAGAGTGCGCTACAAGAGGCTCGAGGGGTGCAATGCAGAATTATTATTTTACTTTATCATTTTTATTTAGCTGCAGAATATAATTATTTAAAAGTTAATATATGAAAATGGTGTACTGCAGAAATACACACGTTTATTTACAAAGGTTATGTCGTTTAACTTTTATTATATATTGAATATGTAAATAAATCTACAGCACACATTATATATGCGCTATTGTAGATAGAATAGTATTCTTAAATCTACCCTCAAATAAATCCAACCAATATTATAACAGCCAACGATAGAGACACAAAAGTTAGTGCACGTAAGAGGAAACCTGCATAACTAGAATATTTTCAGGAACTGATTCCAGTTGAAGACCTCATTGGAAAAACTTAACATGTCACATTTTTAGAAAAACTGAGTGCCCTAAGCACATTAAACATATTACAAAGAAGGTGTAGAAATTAAAATTATATTTGAAAACGCTTTCGTCTCCAAGAAAATGACGCATAAAAACAGGCAATTCTTTTTTGTGTCATAGCGTTTCAAAGTTAAAAATTCAGTTTTCTCGCATTTCAATTTTTGTGATATGTCTGTCTTTTACAATGAGGTCTTATAACTGAAAACCAAAAAACGCCAAAGTTCCCACGATAAACAGTTTGTAACAAGAACCAAGCATGTAACTTCATGAAATAGAGGCGTTTATAAGGGGCAGCCTAAGATATAAATCTGCAGGAATATATAATTTCATTAGAAGCTATACATGGATATGAAATAGGAGTTATGTGGCTAAAGAGAATTTTTAGTACAGCATTGGCAGAAAGAAAGCTCCAGAGAAACTGGAAGACGGCTATAATAATATCAGTCTGGAAGAAGGAGGCTTAAACAAGAGACATGAACGTGCACAGGTAACTCGATCTTGAGTCATACAGGTAACATGTATGCCAAGATATCCGAGCATAGGGTAAGACCCGGAGTAGAACACGCATTGTGTAATGCAAAAAATGGTTTAAGAAAAGTGCACTAGTGCACTGAAGAACAGAATCTTCAACCTGCAATTCTATCAACAGTGCGGTGAAAAATGCAAACTAATTTATATTTAACTGAATGTTAACATCACTTGTTGTTGTTGTTTAACTAGGGCTGCTGAGCTTCTTGCTCTTTAGCAGCCAATACCAAGTTGAAGACTCCATGGTATTATCTACACTGTAGATCTAGGCTTTTCCTGTGGCTTTTCTGCCATTCCGAAACGTGTTGAGTTGAAGTCATGAGCTCCAGTTTCTCCAGCTTGGATCGTCACTTCTGGTCCCAAGCTAGGAGTAAGAAGTGCGTGACATACTGTGCATTCCCCGCCATCCAAGGGGGCTCTCCAATTATGGAGAGCTAAAATACTGTACTCTGGTTCTGGGCTCTCCCAAGGAATTGTCACGTCCTGCACAGAGCCACTTCTCAGCTTATCACTGGGTCCATAGTGAGATCCTTCTGCATGAAGTCAACAAAGTCAGAGCCAAAGAATTACGCCTGGGGCTCAAGTAACTTCTCCAAGCTTAGTGTGCAATGCTGAGTTCTCAACAAGTGTTACCACAGGGGAATCCTGAGAATTGTGTGGATGATTTCAAGAGTCAACGAGGATGTAATTAGCCTCACAGACATAGGTTCACTTCCACATACGTATATTGTAGCATTGTGCATAGCTGGTGATCATTTAAGGATGACTCCAGATATGCCTCCATGCATATTGACATCACCTCAAAGAAAAAATCACGTTCCTATCTCACGATGTTCACTGTTAGATTGAATACTTGTACGCAAGCTCGTGAGTTTAAATTGAGGACGCGTAAAAAGTACCTATATTCCTGTGGATACCACCATTTAAAATGCCGGTGACAGAAGGCTGGTCAAAAATTTCCCTACATTAAAAAGTCTCTTTCCCCCCTCTGTCAATAGAGATCTACTAAATAATCCCCTGTGGTCTACCTGTAGATCGGGTTTAGACAAACAAAGCCGTGAGCACATCCCCAAATCTAAGATTTATTACAAGCAGTCTGTAACTCCTACTGTTTACCTTGTGTCAGTTATCACAGTATGATTCCGTTAATGGAAGAAGTATATGTTCCTTCATTAGTATACTCATGATATCTGAACAGTGTAAACGTTATGATTGCATGGAAGAACTCATCCAGCTGTGGCTACAGTGTTGGCTCCTGTCAGTTAGCTAGGATTCTGCAGTGGTGTCTCCGGTAATTTAAGTAGGGATCTGCAGTGAAGCTCTTGTCATTTAGCTAGGAGGTCTGCAGTGTTGGCTCTTTCATTTAGCTAGGAGGTTTGCAGTGTTGGCTCTTGTCGCCTAGCTAGGAGGTCTGCAGTGTTGGCTCTTTCATTTAGCTAGGAGGTTTGCAGTGTTGGCTCTTGTCGCCTAGCTAGGAGGTCTGCAGTGCAGGCTCTTGTCATTTAGCTAGGTGCCTGCAATGTTGGCTCCTGTCATTTAGTTAAAGAGTCTGCAGTGGTGTCTCCAGTAATTTAACTAGGAGGCCTGTAGTGGTGTTTCCAGTAGTAGTGTTTCCAGCCATGTAGTTAGGAATCTACAGCGGTTTGTCCAGTCACTTAGCTGG
Organism: Oreohelix idahoensis; assembly: GCA_024509875.1. Classification (NCBI taxonomy): domain Eukaryota; kingdom Metazoa; phylum Mollusca; class Gastropoda; order Stylommatophora; family Oreohelicidae; genus Oreohelix; species Oreohelix idahoensis. Next base: position 99,046 of record JAMPIV010010725.1, read on the forward strand.
AATTTCCAGTAGTGCCCCTGATCAATTTAGCCAGGGGTCTGTAGTGGTGGCGCCAGTTATCTCAATCTCAAGAACGTCGCCAGTTGTTCAAGTAACGCAGACGAATAATTTGGACGGCCACTTGTACATGCAAACATGGCCGATTCTTTATCACTGCACAGCTGTATCTCATTTGAGCACTTGAAAACGCGACCAGGCGTCCATGCAGTGGCCATTTTGAAAGTCAGCGATAAGGAACGGTAACTTGAAACTGCCAGAGTTCTTGTTCCTATCTTTACTTCAAGCTATCTTGTATCAAAGCAAAGCTGTTACTATAAGTGGCTCCGTTATTGTGTTTGTTATTATCCTTTCTTGGAAAGTTATAAGTGCAGGCTGGTCGTTAGAATAGAAATAGACGTACTAAGTGTTTATAAGAAACGTTTCGGTATATCGCTGCTCATGTGTATTGGTTTCCGTATGTCTTATGATGTGGGTGCACTTGACAGAGGAATATTGTCCTTTATTTGGTGCACTGCTTACATTCTGGCGTCACTGCCTAGGCGCCCTAGGGTTTCGTGTGGGGCCTTCTAACATATAGCAGGCTGTGGTCTCTTATTTCTCCCCTTCGCTCAAATAAATGTGCCGAATATGAAAATGATGGAGTATGCAAATATAGTTTGCACATATAGTTCAAATTTGAAACTCATTTTTTGAAGAAAAATAAAGTAATTTAGCATCACCGCTGAGTGTACGGGTATAGATAGTAACTCTTACTGATAATTGAAAATCTAACTAGCAATTACCATTAGATGTATTGCAGTACGAAATGTATTAAAACAGAACAAAATAATTGTTAAACTAACTCGTGTAAAGGGAAAAAAAAAATACAAAAACAGGAATGGATTTTTGGTAAAACACGGTCAGAAAAGCAGTGACACAGTAAACAGAGAAAGAAATATGCATGACTTAATCTGAAATGGTGTCTTGTAAAAAAAAAAAAAAAAAACAAAAAAAAAAAAAAAAAAAAAAAAAAACAGGTAACAAAATCATTGACACAGCACGAAAAAAAGGTCACAAAATTATTCTCACAGTACATAATGAAACGTCACATAAAAATTGACACAGTACTTGAAGAAACGGTAGCAAAATCATTGACAATACACATAATCATAGAATCATTGTCACTGCGTACACATACATACAAACACACAGAAGGGGGGGGGGGAGAGATAGAGAGAGAGAGAGAGAGAGAGAGAGAGAGAGAGAGAGAGAGAGAGAGAGAGAGAGAGAGAAGTCATAAAATTATTAACACTGCACATAAAGTGATCAGCCTCAGTGTCATTGACACTGTGTAAAGAAGCCGTCACAACATCTTTGAGAGGGTACACAGAATCACAGAATCGCATACGCAAACACAAAGAGAGGGGGAGAAGCTTGTAAAACGATTCATAACAACAACTTATTACTTCTACTCTCCTACTAACTACTACTTCTTCAACATATTACTTTTACTCTCCTACTAACTACTACAATGTATTACTACTACTCTCCTACTAACTACTACTGTAACAACTTATTACTTCTACTCTCCTACTAACCACAACTGTAACAACTTATTACTTCTACTCTCCTACTAACTACTACTGCAACAACTTATTACTTCTACTCTCCTACTAACTACTACTTCTACAACATATTACTTTTACTCTCCTACTAACTACTACTGTAACAACTTATTACTTCTACTCTCCTACTAACTACTACTGCAACAACATATTACTTCTACTCTCCTACTAACTACTACTGCAACAACATATTACTTCTACTCTCCTACTAACTACTACTGCTACAACATATTACTTCTACTCTCCTACTAACTACTACTGCAACAACATATTACTTCTACTCTCCTACTAACTACTACTGCTACAACATATTACTTCTACTCTCCTACTAACTACTACTGCAACTACTACTACTTCTTACTACTAACTACTACTACTCTCCTACTAACTACTACTGCAACAACATATTACTTTTACTCTCCTACTAACTACTACTGCTACAACGTATTACTACTACTACTCTCCTACTAACTACTACTGCAACAACATATTACTTCTACTCTCCTACTAACTACTACTGCAACAACATATTACTTCTACTCTCCTACTAACTACTACTGCAACAACATATTACTACTACTACTCTCCTACTAACTACTACTGCAACAACATATTACTTCTACTCTCCTACTAACTACTACTGCAACAACATATTACTTTTACTCTCCTACTAACTACTACTGTAACAACTTATTACTTCTACTCTCCTACTAACTACTACTTCTACAACATATTACTTTTACTCTCCTACTAACTACTACTGCAACAACTTATTACTTCTACTCTCCTACTAACTACTACTGCAACAACATATTACTTCTACTCTCCTACTACTACTACTACTACAACTACTACTACTACTACTACTACTACTACAACTTACTACTATGACTGATCCTACTAACTACTACTGCAACAACATATTACTGCTCCTACTAACTACTAATTACTATTCTCCTACTAACTACTACTGCTACAACTTATTACTACTACTACTGCTCCTACTAACTACTACTGCAACAACATATCTACTACTACTCTCCTACTAACTACTACTGCAACAACATATTACTACTACTACTCTCCTACTAACTACTACTGCAACAACATATTACTTCTACTCTCCTACTAACTACTACTGCAACAACATATTACTTCTACTCTCCTACTAACTACTACTGCAACAACATATTACTTTTACTCTCCTACTAACTACTACTGCTACAACGTATTACTACTACTACTCTCCTACTAACTACTACTGCTACAACGTATTACTACTACTACTCTCCTACTAACTACTACTGCAACAACATATTACTTTTACTCTCCTACTAACTACTACTGCTACAACGTATTACTACTACTACTCTCCTACTACTGTAACAACTTATTACTTCTACTCTCCTACTAACCACAACTGTAACAACTTATTACTTCTACTCTCCTACTAACTACTTCTACAACATATTACTTTTACTCTCCTAACTACTACAATGTATTACTACTACTCTCCTACTAACTACTACTGTAACAACTTATTACTTCTACTCTCCTACTAACCACAACTGTAACAACTTATTACTTCTAATCTCTTACTAACTACTACTGTAACAACTTATTACTTCTACTCTCCTACTAACTACTACTGCTACAACGTATTACTACTATTGCTCCTACTAACTACTACTGCTGCTACAACTTACTACTACTATTGCTCCTACTAACTACTACTGCTACCAACTTACTACTACTACTGCTACAACTTACTACTATGACTGCTCCTACTAACTACTACTGCTACAACTTACTACTATGACTGCTCCTACTAACTACTATTGCTACAACTTA
>JAMPIV010010725.1:110000-113060 GCA_024509875.1 Oreohelix idahoensis
CTACTACTACTACTACTACTACTAACTACTACTGCTACAACTTACTACTATGACTGCTACAACTTACTACTACTGCTCCTACTAACTACTACTGCTACAACTTATTACTACTACTACTACTACTACTACTACTAACTACTACTGCTACAACTTACTACTACTACTGCTACAACTTACTACTACTGCTCCTACTAACTACTACTGCTACAACTTATTACTACTACTCTCCTACTAACTACTACTGTAACAACTTACTACTACTACTACTCCTACTTACTGCTAACTACTAACTACTACTACTAACCATCTACTACTACTTCTTCCTACTCTACTACTAACTACTTACTACAACAATGCTATTACTTACTACTACTCTCTACTAACTACTACTGCTACTAACTACTAACTGCTCTTACTAACTACTACACTGCTACATACAACTACTACTACTCTGCTACTACTAACTACTACTGCTACAAACATATTACTACTTACTACTGCTCCAACTAACTACTAACTACTACTTGCTACTACTACAACAACTAAACTTACTACTCTACTAACTGCTCCTAACTAACTACTACTGCAACAAAATATACTACTCTACTCTCCTACTACTACTACTGCTACTACTGCTACAACTACTACTACTACTACTACTAACTACTACTGCTACAACTTACTACTACTGCTACAACTTACTACTACTACTAACTACTACTGCTACAACTTACTACTACTACTAACTACTACTGCTCCTACTAACTACTACTACTGCTCCTACTACTGCTACAACTTACTACTATGACTGCTACTGCTCCAACCAACTACTACTGCTACAACTTACTACTATGACTGCTCCTACTAACTACTACTGCTACAACTTACTACTACTACTACTACAACTTACTACTACTACTACTACTACTGCTCCTACTACTACTACTACTACTACTACTACTACTACTACTGCTACAACTTACTACTACTACTACTACTGCTCCTACTAACTACTACTGCAACAACTTACTACTACTACAACTTACTACTACTACTACTACTGCTCCTACTAACTACTACTGCTACAACTTACTACTATGACTGCTCCTACTAACTACTACAACTTACTACTATGACTGCTCTTAACTACTACTGCAACTACTACTATTCTCCTACTAACTACTATTGCTACAAATTACTACTATGACTGCTCCTACTAACTACTACTACTACTATTCTCCTACTAACTACTATTGCTACAACTTACTACTATGACTGCTCCTACTAACTACTACTGCTACAACTTACTACTATGACTGCTCCTACTAACTACTACTGCTACAACTTACTACTATGACTGCTCCTACTAACTACTACTGCTACAACTTACTACTATGACTGCTCCTACTAACTACTACTGCTACAACTTACTACTATGACTGCTCCTACTAACTACTACAACTTACTACTACTGCTCCTACTAACTACTACTGCTACAACTTATTACTACTACTACTAACTACTACTGCTACAACTTACTACTACTACTGCTACAACTTACTACTACTACTATTCTCCTACCTACTAACTACTATTGCTACAACTTACTACTACTACTATTTTCCTACTAACTACTATTTTCCTACTAACTACTATTGCTACAAATTACTACTATGACTGCTCCTACTAACTACTACTACTCACATTTCTACACTACTACTACTACTCTGCTACTAACTACCTACTACTCTATGCTACTACTGCCTACTAAACTATACTGCTACATCTTACTACTATGACTGCTACTACTAACTACTACTACTACTATGCTACTTTTACTCTCAGAGACTAACTATTTCTTGCTCCTATCTGCTTTAACGCTTCTGACGCTCGCTACTACTACTATGAAATGCTCATAATACTTCTATATGCTCTACATACTTCCCTCTTACTGCTTCTCCTACTGCGTCTTACTGTTTTTCTACTAACTACCCTACTAACTAACTAACCTCTTGACTAACTTACTATTGCTCAATACTAACTTACTACTTTGCTCTTAAATCTCCTACTTCTATTTTACTAGGACTACTGCTCACTACCTAACAAACTACTTAACCTTACTGGCTTCGCTTGCTTACTGCTCACTAATAAAACTAACTGCACTGTATCCTAACTTCACTACAACTCTAACCTAGCCTTACTACAACTACTGCTCCTCTAAACTGCTAACTAGCTTACTACTGCCACATGCTACCTCTACTAAACTTACTTAACTACTACTTTTAACTCCCTACTGCTTACTTACTAGCTCGCTCGCTTCCTCCTACTAACTTACTATTACTTGGGGTAACTCTACTTGACTTAACTCAAAATAACTTCTAACTTACTTAATTATTACTGACTCTTACTTCTGATACCTATACCTCTCTGCTAACTGCTTTCTTTTTTCTATCCTTCTTTTTTTCTTCTCATTTTTTTTTCTTTTTTTAATTTCTTACTGCTTCCCTTTCTACGCTACTCTTACTAATCACTAAACTCCCCCTCTGCCTTCCCTTTCCGTTCTTCATTTATAACTCTAAATAATACTCTTCTGCTTCTCTCTATCTAGAAAAGATGATAATCTTTTAGAAAATCTATAGATTAAATAACTGAATGTTTGCGCTAAATCCCTTTTTCTTTCTCTGCTCTCTTTTTCTTTTCTTTCTTCTTTTTTATTTCCCTTTTGCTCTTCCTACTGGTTAAATATACTTGCTTTCTTCCCTTCTAATACTACTACTGCCCTTTCTTTAAAACTCTTAACTGCTTTCTTTTTCTTTTTCCTTCTTTTCTCTGTAAACTCTAACTAAAACTGCTTTTTTTCATCTTCCTTTTTTTTTCCTTACATCTGCCTTTCCTTTTCTCTCTTTATCTTTTTAAAAAACTTACTTAACTCTCTTTTACTACACTTGCTTTCTACTACTACTGCTGCTTCACTACTACTGCTTCTACTACTACTGCTTATACTACTACTGCTTCTACTACTACTGCTGTCTACTACTACTGCTATGAGTAGTATTAGAA